>MU187576.1:27750-72571 GCA_016904865.1 Pissodes strobi | reverse complement strand
GTATAAAAACACAATAATGTACTGGTATAACATAAAATATATTTTGGTCCTTTGAACGTATTTTCTGCCAGTGACTCGTGCTTTTATATTTCACATTTAAAGAAAGCGGCAAGCGCAATTCTGGGCATTTGCGGTTTCCCTTACCATAGTATAGTCCTTTTCCATCCTTACACTTCTTTGGTTTCATGAGAGTGATTTTTCAAGGTTGCATTGCGATATGGTTATGTTTTCGTCTCGCGTTACGTTTTCGTATCGTTGATTGGACGACTAACCCAAACTAACCAAAATCTATCAAAATTGTTTATAGCGTATCGGAACCGGCTCAAATAACTAAAGTAAGTTGAGACTAAGTGAAACTAACCGAAAGTTGAATCGACGACTAACCCAAACTAACCAAATCTTTTAAATTTAATTATAACTTATCAGAACCGGTTAGAGAGACCCATTTTCATATTATTAAGATAAAAAATAAAGTTTTTAAAATCATATACGGGTTAGAGAGATTATTTTTTTGAAAAATTCCAGTTTTCTCGGACTATTACCGATATATTTACAAATACATATAAAAGCAAATCCTCAAATAGTTGTTAAAAGATAATAAAAAAATGAATCAAATTATCTACAATATACTATCCTATTTAAAAGCGTTTAATTTCATACTCATAATGAACGTTCATGATATACATATATCAATGTTAAAAATATCATGTAATTACCTGTTTATTTCAAGCGTTTCTGAAAAACTTACATGTAAATGATGTTCAAGTTTAACTAATGTCCTGCAGTATATTACGCACTATAATAGAATTTGTAAGACAGACACGTACTAGACAAACATTTTTTATTTATCCAAACGATTCGCAGATAATACTGTGAACTACTTAAAAGCAATTAAACATCACGCTGTCGTAAGTTTGAACTTGAACTTGAAAAATGTTATATAAACATTCACTGTTAATTATAAACAACTTGAGCGGTCGACGGGAGCGACTTTAATCCTTAATGATGCAGCCATCAGCATTTTGTAACATATAAATACGCAGGCAAACGCCTAGTTCATCAGACTTTCGGGTCTCTAAAACCGCTCAATTTAGTTGCTGGGCAGTACACAGGTACGTCCACTTCTAGTTGTTCTATCCCACAACCCCCATAACTGAGAACACTTATACACAGGTATAAGGTTGTCAGGTCCTTACCTAACCTGGGTGAACGTATGCATAGGTATACGGCATTCGGGGGCTACTAAAAAGTATAGAGAGTCGAATTTATGAAGTATCAGAACTTCTAGTGAAGGGATAGTTTTTGGGGAGTTTTAAAAAGTAGTGAAAGTGCCTTAGCAATTTGTTATAATCTAAAAAGACTTACCTTATAAATATCAGAACAAATACCTAAATAAAAGACAACCCGCTCACATAAACTTTATTAATAAAATAGTGACGTAACTATGCCAAATAAACTTTAAAATAAGCCACCCTCGCTTGCCTAGTGATTTAATTTGAGCGTCGTGACACGCATAATTCATCTACGTCCCATCTAAAATAGTGACGCCAAGCAATTTAGTGTTAATTGGGCCTTGTGCCGCCATCTTAATGAATCTACGTCACAACAACAGTAATAACTTAAATTAAATATCAAAATCAAGTAAATCATTAAATAATTAAACATTTAATAAACGCAGGCTAGGTCAGTTTAGCTATTGCATAAAATCTAAGCACATATTGGTTCGAATCACGCGCCGAGGTACGGCCAAGTGCTGCCATCTACAGGCGGTCTGCGACACCAAAGACAGAGTACGGACACGTGCTGCATCCACGGACGCTCGCCGAAGTACGGGCGGTCGACATCACAAGCGCCATCTAGGGGCCCTTGTTCATACCTGGTACAAAGAAAGAAAAAAGGTAACTACGTTGTGGGAGCTGCTTTATTTTTGGCGAAGGTGCTAGTCAGTACCGAAAACACAAATATAGTTAATTATTTATTTATTTATTTATTTATTTACAAAAACTGCCCTACAGGTAAAAAACCCATTTACAAGGCAGTGAAGCAAAAAAAAATAACAAAAATGAAAATAACATAAGTAGTACAAATATTTTACATTGACAAAAAAACATACATTCAAAAATTAAAGAAGCCAAATAAACCAAACAAGCAAAACAAAAACAAGTCACAATTTACCTCTAAAGCTCTGCAGACTGTCATAAAATAAGTCAAGATTATTTGAATTGTTGTACCTATCACACATTGCAAGCAGAGGTGCAAACTTTAGAATGTTGGTACGTGGAGTCCGCAAGTAAAAAGTGTCACCTACGCGAGAGTTCAAAAGCGGTACCTTAAAATTAAGCTTATGTAGTAGCGAAGAGCAGTCTATGTTATTGTTGGTCAGCTTATACAAAAATAGCAATTGAAAATTATCTCGTCGCTTTCTTAATTCAGTAAAATTAAATCTATTTAAAAGCTCGTCATGGGCACAACCTTGAAGAGGATAAACACCATCTTGTTTGAAACTTACATATTTCAAAAATTTTCTTTGAACACCCTCTATATCAGAAATGTGTCCGTTATAACCGGGCGACCAGACAACGGCAGCGTACTCGAGCTTAGATCGAATAAAACTATGATATAACATTTTTGCGGCATCGATTTGGCTAAACTCTTTGGTAGAGCGCACTATAAAACCAAGCATTTTGGACGATTCCGTTATTATAGAGTTGTAATGTGCAGTAAACGATAACCTACTATCAAACAAAACTCCCAGATCTTTGAAAGTGTCAGACCGTGCAATATACTGGTTGTTTAGACTATAGTCAAAATAAATAGGTTGAACTTTCTTAGTGTAGGATACAACATTGCACTTTTTAATATTAATTTGAAGATTATTATTCTTACACCAGATACCAATTCGCTCTAGATTTGTTTGCATACTTAAGCAATCTCCCATAGACCCAATTTTAGCATATAACTTAACATCATCGGCATATAACAAATAGTTGATGCCCAGAAATTCGCCTATATCATTTATAAAAATGTTAAAGAGGAGGGGACCAAGGACAGAGCCCTGTGGTACCCCGGATGTAGCTGCATAATCTGCAGACTGAAACCCATTGATTGCCACATACTGACTGCGATTACAGAGATAACATTTAAAAAAGTCTACAAGTGAATCAGAAAATCCTATTCTATAAAGTTTAGATAGTAGTATCGTGTGATCAAGCCTATCGAAGGCCTTGGAAAAGTCCAAATATATGACGTCAGTTTGACAACCTTCGTCAATTGATTCAGCTATGTATTGAGTTGTTAATACAAGATTTGATGTTGTAGATCTGTCCTTGAAAAATCCGTGTTGTTGTGGTACAATTTTATTTTTAATTTTAGGAAAAATCATATCATGAAGAACAATCTCAAAAATTTTCAGAAAATTACATATTATGGAGACCGGCCTGTAATTCTGAATATCCGATTTGTCGCCTTTTTTAAAAACTGGACACACTTTAGATTTCTTCCAGAGGCTAGGTAGAGTTTGTTGCTTAACACACATGTTAAATAATATTTGAAGAGGTTTTATTAATACAAATCGACAGTCATGTCTCAAAAATGCCGGGATCAAGTCTGGTCCAGTGGTCGGCTTGGACTTAAGCTTACGTATAGCTCTTGAGACATCCTGCTCTGTTATAGAGGATATGCTTATAACCTGACTATCTTCAAAAGACAAATTCCTCAGAATCAAATTATTATTCTCCGGAACAAAGTAAGACTGTTCAAAAAAACATGCAAACGAGTTTAAAATATCATCCGGCTTATTTAAAACTTGACCTTCAAAATTATGGATTCTGGCAAACCAGTCATCGCTCGTTTGCCCTTAACAAAATTCCAGAAACGCCTAGGGTCCTTTTTAATATCAGACTCCATTTTTAAAATGTAACTTGCGTAAGATATACGTATATCCGATTTTATGCTTGACCTAAGTGCCCTAAATCTGTTTAGCGCCTGTACATCTCCTATTTTCCTATACTTTCTATGACATGTAACTTTTTCTTTAATATTTCTTATAATATTCGATGAAAACCAAGGAGGATACTTCTTTTTATGTGGTACTGAACGATAACGTGGTACCGCTAAATTATATGGAACAGACATCAAAATGGAGCAATACAACAGATTTATATAGGAGAAACTAAAGGAAACCATGGAGCAAGCAGGAGAAACAAGTGAAGAGGACGAAGAGAGGAAAAATATAATTATATGGAACAATTACTCAAGTAAAAAGAAGAATTTAAGCAACTAAAACAAAACACAAAAACTTGGAGAGACCCGAAGCTTCAAAATGTAAATAGTGTAAATATAAAACCCAAGTGCTCATAGAAAATGATATATACAAGGCACTTAGGAGGTTAAAATATAATTAAGGAAAATATATAGTGAAACATAGCGTAATATAAGCCGGAGTGTTAATAGGACAAGTATATAAATAAAAACACTTAGAATGTTAATAAACTGAATATAGAATAATAAACATTATATAATATAATAGGACATTGAAGGATTTATGAAGAAAAATGAAGTTAGAAGAATGAATTAGGTGAATATTAGCGAGTAAATTAGTAAACTATGTATGCAAAATAAATAGGTGAAGCAAATGTGAAGATAGATATAGTGAATCACAAGTAAATGTGAGTTGCCATTAAAATTATGTACTGAGAGTAGAGAGTTTATACAGAAAGAATAAATGTGTATACGAGGAAGTATTATCAAATAAAGTGTTCTCCGGCCTAAATAAGGTTGCAAAGACGGATGGTCTAAAAGATAACGCCATAGCAAAAAATGTAGGCATCGGAAAGTTGAGCATATAGGGACTAAAGTAGATACGCTGACGTTGAAGGAAGTTAAGCAAATATTTTGATACCCGAGAAGCTCAAGGGCAAAGTACCCAGGTGAAATGTTACATAAGCAAGAAATGTTTATGTAAAGCATGAAGAGTATAGAAGAAGCATACATAAGTAAGTTGAAAAGTTGTTTATGTAAGGTGAGAAAAAATATAGAAGAAGTTGTTTTTGAGATAAGAGGAAGCGTACATAGTGAAGAAATATATAAGCAAAAGTTGTTTATCTAAGGCATACATAAGGAGAAATATTGGAGAAATATATAAGCAAAATATGTTTATATAATGTGTGTTTAAAATAGAACATATGTGGATATATAAATAACAATATAATGACCTATATTGTTTACATAAAGCTAGCATAGATATACATAGCGTGCCTATATACATTTAAAGTAAGCCTTGAGTAAGAAAAACTTAAGATATGGAAGGTAAATATAAGAAACATAGAAAATAAATATATTGGAAATGTATATGTAAGTGATACCAAGAAGTGTATAGAAAAGCAGTAAGGAATTGTAAATAATGTATATATAACCTTACCTTGAGAGCATGCCGCATGGATCACAATCCAGGACCAGTCAGGAGACATTGGAAAGCACCAATCGAGTCCATACAGGACTAAGCCATTCGAACAATCACTAGCAGAAGTATCCCCATTCTTCGACTAGGGATTCCTAGAATATAAAAAAGTATAATAAATTATAATATATATGAATGAAATACCTGCAGCAGTAGACAACGAATTAGATAATTTAAAAAATAATTGAATAATAACAAACCTTGAATCAAATTTTGCCAAGTATCTAATATTGCCAAAAATCATATTTACGATACTTATATTTGATTGTATTCTTTAGCCCATCCAATGCCAACACACACACGAAGAAGCAAATCAAGTCTACGCCATTTTACCACGCCTTTCAAGGAACAAAGAACTGAAAGAACCCACTACGACTTGTATCAGCTACGAAGTCAAAAGGGACAACTACGAGCGCCATCTACCAGGCTTTGCGTAAACAAGCAGTCCGCAACACAAAAGCAAACTACTTAAATGGAACGTCCGACAGCCGGCAGCAAAGGAATCCACACACAACGACTTATTCAGTCGCTAAAAAGCGTAACGTATAATTTTCGTTTATTAAAGCTAATTTACATAATGTTTACTGTAAATGTAATTTGAATATCATTATTATAAAGTGACGCAAGATCGCATTGCAAGTCAATAACTTGAGAAAATAATAAGATTCATAAAGTCATAAATATGATATGTTGCATAATTTCTAAAACTGGCATGTTGAATTAAGTCAACAAGTAAAATAAATTGTGTCATTTGATATACCAATATCAGCTAGTTTTGGATAGGTCAAGAAATATAACTGAGTCAATAAACTATTATAATGATGTTAGCAAATATTTTATACATAGACGGGAAAGTCTATATATTATATAGTTATATGAAAGACAATTTATTGTCCGTAGACATAAAAATATAGAGAGTCGAATCTATGAAGTATCAGAACTTGTAGTGAAGGGATAGTTTTTGGGGAGTTTTAAAAAGTAGTGAAAGTGCCTTAGCAATTTGTGATAATCTAAAAAGACTTAGGTACCTTATAAATATCAGAACAAATACCTAAATAAAAGACAACCCGCTCACATAAACTTTATTAATAAAATAGTGACGTCGCTTGCTAGACAAACTTTGAACTAAGCTTCCCTCGAGAAGACATGCATTTCATATTAATTGGGTATAGTGTAAACTCTTAATTCATCTATAATCTTAAACACGCCTTTATTAGTATACAGTCTAACCGTTGTTAAGTTTATTTGTAAATAAACTTGTTACTGTTTTTATCGATGTGTCTCCTTTATTATCTCTTCTCAACTTGACGTAGTGCGTTCCTAAATTTGAGTTACTCTCCTACACGCTAAGTAAGGCGTGTCGTCACAGATAAAAAATACAAATCGTGACAATACTACGTTAGCCTAAAGAGATCGCCATAATTACCGGAATATTGCTACTAATTTTGACATAAATGATGTTCGGCCAGAGCTAACATATGTCAAAATATGATTAAATAAATTCTAAAAAAAAATTAAAGCTCTCGCTGACATATAAACCTATAATATACAAAATATACATGGCTACTTTTTCTGCAAGTAAAAAATATATATTTAAATGTGTTAAAATGTTAAGGTAATATTTTGACATATATCGTATTAATTTAAAATAATTTGACATCAACTGTCAAATTTGACAGTTGCAGATGTCAAATTTTATTTGCATACAATAATGCATCGAAAACTAAATCCTTTTTTCGATATCTGTTATAATTAGGAAAATATTGACGATTTTATTTAACTGTCAGATTTGACAATTGCTCGAAACGTCCAATTTACTGAAATTTATATAATCGTATATTAATAGGGGATTAAGTTGACATCTTTTAACATAAATATTGACCCATTGTCTTCACGTTTTAATGTCATAACCATATTCTGTCTTTCACGTGACCTGGTATAAATAAAAAGGAAAAGTGTAGATTTTGTCGAAATTATAAATCGGAAGTCGATAGAGCAATGATAACTGTATAAAAAATGTCATATAAATTTGTCGGTATTGTTTAGTTAAGCTTAAAAAAAATGAAGAATTATAAGGCAACAAAAAGGTTTGATCTTTTAACGTTTTTCTCGAAATAAATTTGCTAAATTTGCAGTTATTTAGTTACAAAATAAGCATAAAGTATAATAATAATATAATACAGCGATGCAGTCTACAAAATTAATCTTGTACATTTTAGCGTCAATAGCCTAATTTTAAGAAAAATTATTTTATTTATTCTGACCTTACTTGTCACAAATACATCAAAACTAACTATAAACAATACCGAAAAATGTATATACAGCTGTCATTGCTCTATCGACTTCCGATTTTGAATTACGACAAAATCTACACTTTTCCTTGTTATTTATACCAGGTTGCGTGAAAGACAGAATATGGTTATGTGACTAAAACGTGCAGACAATAGCGGCGTTTACACGTACGGTTTTTTCCACAGTTTTGGAGCGTAAACTCCAATCGCGCAGGCTATCCTGCCCGTGTAAATACTCGGTAAATCGGTGCGTGGAACGCGAAGACGGAGTGAACGTCAGATACAACTTGCCTTGCATTTACACTGGCACTTTTTAGACAGTCCATAACACGTTATTTTATTTGGACCTTAGCATAAAGAAAAATGTCGTGGACAAGGGAAAACATTGAACGTTTCATAGACATTTATAGGAGTTACTTGTGGAAAGTTAAGAGTGATGAGTACAAAAATAAAAATCTGAAAAACGCTGATTATCAGAAATTGGTTAACTTTTGCAAGGAAGCTGTTTGTGGTGACGAAAATAAAGCCTTTGTGATTAAAAAAATTCAAGGTATTCGAGGAGCATTTCGAAAAGAAGTTAAGAAAATAAACGAAACCAAACGAAGTGGAGCCTCGGAAGAAGAAGTGCACAAGCCAAATCTTTGGTATTTTGACTTGCTCCTTTTCACCCTAGATCAAGAAGAACCGACAGAAAGTTTAAGCAACCTTAGTGAAGAAAACGATCAAAATTCAGACGAAATCGAAGTAGAAGGAGTAGAAGGGTCAAAATAGAAGGGACTCTGATGGGGACGAAGATAAGGTCGAAAACTATAATGAACCAAAGGAGGCAGTTACAGAAAAAAGTAAGAATTGTTAAATAGTTTATTTTTTGTTTATGCTAGACCTTTTGTTAACATGCCATGGAACCTTGCCTTCATTATTAAAATATGTCATATAATTTATTCGTTTTTGTATAGCTTCAACTTCCACATTTCTAGGCCTACTTTGTTGCAGATTTTCTAAATTTAATGATTTTCCTCAGTGCGCCAATCCCCTATAATTCTATAAGATATGTTACTGTTATCATTGTCATATGTTGTTGCTGTTACATAAGAAGATGATTTCTTTATCAAACAGTTGTGCAAAGCACAAATCGCTACTACAATATAACGTACTTTTTCTGGAGTCATATTAATACACGTGTTTAAAATTCGAAATCTAGTGACCATCACACCGAAAGTATTTTCGGATACATTTCTGGCCCTAGACAGTCTGTAATTAAAAATTCGCTTTTCATATGTTCAACCTTTTTGAGGGAATGGCCTCAAAAAGTTTATACCCAAAGCAAAGGCTCCATCCCCAAGAAAAACAAAATTAAGATTATTTATTGTTTCAGTCACTATAGGCAAACTTAATTGTTCAGATTTAATTTTTTTGTAAAATTCGGTGTACTCCCATCGAACATTCTTCCGTTTTTACCAATATCGACAAATATAATTTTGTGATTTGCGTTTACAAGCGCCATTAAAACAATGTAGTTATGAGTTCTGAGTTGCTGAGTAATTCGTATAATGTTTCCCGTCAAGGGCTTCTTCACAGGTTGGGAAATTCCATTTCTTCTCAAAGTTATATTTAACCATTCGTCTTTATTTCCAGGAAACTGAAAAAAGAGAAAAGTAGTTAGTACTCCCAACATTTCCCGCACAACTACAAAATGCTTAAAAAGAGCGGCTTCTTCAATGGTGAAAGCTAATCTTCAATTTATGCAAGAATGCCAGCAAGCTTTACATAAAGGTAATACGGAAACTTCAGAATATGAAGTTGTTGGTATAAATGTAACAAAAACGTTAGAAAAAATGGATGGCAGCCAAGGCATATACGGAGAAAGCCTGATTAATATAATTTTAAGAAAGGGTTTATTGAGACAACTAACGATATTTTTGATGGCTTACAAGTATACACTTCTAGTAATTAGTAATGTTAATCTGATTAATAATTCTACTACAGCTTCAACCTCATCAACACTTATTACCCATATTATTTGCCCAAGAAATACCGTTGATAACAGCAATTTTGAAGACACCGATTTAGCATCTACAAACATTGGCACATTTTACGAAGACAATGTTTCATTATTGAATTTGCGAAATTATTTAAGTTTTATATCTGCATTATATGTATGGTACGTATATTACGATTTTCAGGAAGTTTATTTTTATGTTCTTACCAATCTAAGTGTATTTTCGCGGAAAAGCATAAGTTTATGTTATTGAAATAAATATGTATATTAATGTGATTTTCAATTACTAATAATTACAAAATGTTCAAATAGGACATGATAATCCCTAATAACACAAGTCATTCCTGGGATATCCCACCAATGTACTCTGAAGTTTCTAGAACATCCCCGGTACGTCTTTGTGTTATTAGGGATGCAATTTCAAGAAAAATACTAAATTACCGGCTTACCTTTAAATGTTCATCCTTGAGAGCAGTGTAAATAGCCAAACATGTATCTGGAATAATGTTACATAAACCTGATGCCGAAATACAGGTAGAAAAATTTAAATCTTGGTAAGAACGACCAGTTGCTAAAGAGCGTAACGTTGCCGCCAGACGTACTTCTGCAGGTATAGATCTTCTTATTACTGTATCTTGTTTCGTTATGTAAGGACGAACCAAATTTAAAATATATTGAAAGGTTGGATTATCCATTCGCAAATAATTTTTAAAGTCTTCTGAGTCATCTTGAAGTTCTCTCAAAAGGGGCATATGCCCATAGCGATTTCTATCTTGACGCCACTTTTTTACCCAAATTTTCTTATTTTTTGCATCCTTTGTATTTAGGAACACGTATGCTGCTGCACAGGCAATTGCACGAGTTTTTAATTTTTTTCTGTCCATGAATCCAACTAGATAACCTTACCTGGTGGCGTGTTATATTGAACTTTCCAACCAGATGGAAATTCCACACGCCACTCCAAAATCGTATGGCTTTACATTTACACGTACGTTTTTTACTTTCGCACTCTAAATATGCAGAACTGGAACGTATATCAATCAATCAATATATTACGTGCCAACATACACAATGGTATTTACACAAGTCAGGAAAAAGTTCCAAGTCTCACATTCTAATAAAATCCTAACACTAAAATATAATACTGCAATAACAGAATACTGTACACTAAACAATACCAAAACACTAAGCAATATGACTTTCAATAAAAAATAACAAAATAACACTACAGCTAGCTCGATAAAACACTATGCAATAAAACTACAGTCAGACAATATTAAAACCTATACTAAAATCAAAAGGTAACACTAGATGATAAAAACTCATTAGTACTATAAAAGGCACAGGCTGTCAGAACTCTATTAACACTTGATCTGAATTCATTGAGTGGCAGTACCTTCATATGAGCTGGTAATTTATTAAAAAAATGTATTGCAAGATACCCTGGTCCGTCCCTGCACCTCTCCAGCCGATGATAGCTTGGTATAAGATCACGTCTGTGTCTGGTAGTGTAGGGATGCTGCTCCTCACGAGCCCTAAACAACCCCATGTTACGCCTCACATACACAAGATTCTCGTATATAAACAGGGAGGGGAGTGTCATTATATTAAGACTGATGAATGCATTTCTGCAATCTTCCCTATATGATAGACCTGCAATTATCCTAACAGCTCTGCGCTGCAGGCGAAAGACATCTTTGGCACCAGCGCTATGCTCCCAAGCTATAACAGCATATGAGATGTGTGCATGGCACAACGAAAAATAAGCCTGCCTCAATATCTCAGAGGAAACACAGTTTGACAAGCCCCGGAGCAGGAAGATGTTTGATCCTAGCTTTCTCATACACGCTTCTGTGTGTACGTCCCAACGCAGTTTTGTGTCAAGATGTACTCCTAGAAATTTAACACTAATCGGGGCCCGCTCCTGGTAAGTGAGCTCCCGGGACGCGAAAACCAGGGACTGTGTCTTTGATGTGTTGAGAAAGAGTTGATTTGATGCGAACCATTTTTCGGAACTCGACAGTGCCTGACCCGAGCCCTCCAGAGCCTCCGACAACTCCTTTTCATGGCAGCAGATTATGGTGTCGTCAGCGAAAAGAGTGGGTCAGCCTGGGGTAGATCATTGATGTAGATTAGGAACAGTAAGGGCCCCAGAACAGAACCCTGTGGCACTCCGACATCGATCTCTCCCTTATCTGACGACACCCCAGCCATGCGTACCACTTGGTATCTCTGCGACAGATAGCTAATTATCATACCAATGCTAGAGTCATTAAAGTTATACTTTCTCAGCTTGCCCAGAAGAATCCCGCGGTCGACACAGTCGAATGCCCTACTTAGGTCGCAGAAACGGGTCGACAGGAAACCGGAGCCCTAAAATGCTTCATGTATTCCCGAGACCAGGTCCAGTATGCCCAGTGATGTGCTGTGATCCTTACGAAAACCAAACTGCTGAGCATAGAAGAGCCGATTTGACTCAAAGAAATTGGCAATCCTAGAAGCAAGGCATTTCTCGAATATTTTTGAGAAGACAGGCAGCAAGGAGATGGGCCTGTAATTTGATATGTCACCAGTGTCACCCTTCTTGAAAACTGGAATGACCACAGCAGTCTTCAAAACAAGCGGGAAAACGTTCTCGGCAATGCAGAGATTTATGAGTTTGGTTAAGGGCGATATTATTATATTCTTTATGGATTTTATCACTTCTACTGTAAACCCATAGGGGTCCTTACTTTTTTTATTTTTTAGTTGATTTATAGTGTCCCTAATTTCAATAAAAGTAACTTGATCAAAAGAAAACAGATTGTTTTGATAGTTTGGAATATTTGCAAGAGGATCAGTGTTTGTAGTAATCTGTGTTTGCAGATCTTTTGCTATATTCAAAAAGTAAGTATTAAATTGATTTGGTGTAATGTCGGCTTGCACAGATTTTTTAGAGACCCCTCTATACTCGTTAAGGACGCTCCACATTGCCTTAATTGGATTGGAAGAGTTTTTTATTAAATTATCGTTTGCCTTTCGCTTGGCAGTTCTAATTTCATATTTGTAAATATTTCCATGTGATGCTAAGAGATTTTTTAGATTGTTGGAAGGGTGTTGTCGGTTTAGTTCTGACATAAACCATTTCGTTGATGTGGCTTGGTCGCTCCGCTGATAGTGGATTTGTACAGGGAATGAGGCATTAAAAGCATCAGTTATACAATCAAGAAACATCCCAAATTTCCTATCCGCAGGAAGAATCCCGCAGTCCAGAAACCTCCATGATAAAGCCCCGACAGACGCAAAAAAATTGTGCTTAGCCATTTGAGTCACAGGTCTACAAACTAGTATTTCCATCTCCACTCGTTTTCCATGAGAAGGCACCGCCAGCTCAACCAGCTGCCTGATATAATTGGAGTGTCTTAAACTTTTATGTCGGGCGCCTCAAGCGTCCGCTCCAGTCGTGCGCAACGTCGTGAGACGCCAGAATGCGCTCCAAAAACCGAAGAAATGGAACGCCCGTGTAAACGCCCCTAATATGTCAATATTTATGTTTATGCAAATTTAGTCGTCGATTCAACTTTCGGCTAGTTTCACTTATTCTCAACTTATTTTAGACATTTGAAGCGATTCCGATACGTTATAATAAATTTTAATAGATTTGGTTAGTTTGGATTAGTCGTCGATTCAACTTTCAGTTAGTTTCACTTAGTTTCAACTTATTGTAGTCATTTGAACCGGTGCCGATACGGTATAATCAATTTTGATAGATTTGGTTAGTTTGGGTTAGTCGTCCAATCAACGACACGAAAATTCCGTAACGCGAGACGAAAACATAAACCATGTCGTGACGTGCCCTTGAAAAATCATTCTCGTGAAATCAAAGAAGTATAGTAAAAATGAGGTTCCGAAGTACTATATTATTATATATTTTTAAATAAATTTTTGATAATTCCACTATTATTGCTATCTTTGAAACGGTCAAAGTTGATTAAATTAGAAAAAAGTTGCCATTATTGATGCCTTTTCAAGATCGATTTGCAGTGTTGTTAAATTCTTGTTAGACTCTGATATAGCAACAGTGGCATCACCTAAAAATGAGCATTTTTTTAAAATTTATTCCTATGAAAACATTTTTACAACTTTGCTCAGTTTCAGTTGACTTTTCACCCGGCCGGCAGTCCAGTAGGTCTTTCTGTACGTGCCCATACAATCTCCTGAATAAATCTCTGCTAAACGCCTGACTAGAGAAAGCCAGACTTTGCTACGCGAATCGATCGGACACTTACGCAGCGCATCGCTCATCTCCACTTATTACGTGATATAAAAGAATGTGGCTGAATTACATCAAAAGATTTACCTCTGAGTGGACTTATTACTTTGTTTATGCTATGATATTATTACCAGCTTGAGAATCTCCTCTATCGAACAATTTTCGAATATCGACGAACTTCTTGACCATGGAGTACCTTTGTTGTACGATATCCATCGCCCTTTGTATCTGCGATGGATCTATAGGATTGCTGATTTTTTGTAAACATCTTGTTGCTTCAGTTAACGCACCAAGAGCCTTTTCGTAGTTTTGAAACTCGTCTATTTCAACCTTAAATTACAAAAAAAATCGTGATTAAATATATGTCCCTCACGGAATTAAGCAGGGTAAAACTAAGTTTTAAATAAATATATCATTAGCACTCAAAGAAATAGTTTTCTGGAAATTCTAGTTCGGAAACTCGTCAATTTCAGCCTAAAGGTGGACTCTCTTGCGTCCGATATCCGACGACGATGTTCCGACAGTGTTTCTATTGGCTAAAATATTTGTCTTCCTATTGGTTGGATTGACAAGATTTTCTTATCCGAATTTAACAGGCAATTTGACATTCTGCGTTTTCTTTTATAAACTAACCTGAAGTAATAATTTTGAATGAGACACAGGAAGAATTCCCAGAACTTTCATATTTAACACAGAGTTATAGGAACCCAAAAATAAGTTTTAACCGACAAATGTACCATGATCTTGTCCTACGTACTAAACTGAAATTATATCTTAATATAAGTGCAAATTCATTGTTTATATAATCCTTATACAATGACAAATCTCTGGTCAGCGAAAATCGATTCACGCACATATTGGTCCGGGTTAATATTAATTAATATATTAATAACATTAGTAGATTTTGAAATTCTCCCTACCAATCTCCAAATAATACAAACATCTGTCCTAATGAATTACAGTATCATTTCCTTTTATAAATTATGTTAAGCATTTTGCTGTGCTCGATTTTTTTAAGTATTCGGAACCCAAGATCTTTTACTTTGATTGATTTTTTTATATGTAGTAGCAGACGCAGATGGTATACAAATAACACATTATATAAGTTGTAAGAATGAGACCTAACTTTTGCTTTTATATAATTTTTCAAGTTATATGTCTATGCTGAGCATCAGCGTAGGGTGTTAGAGGACTGTAGCTAATCGTGAAAACTGAGACCTTACGTGTTAGCTTCAATGGTTCGATGCACTCACTGAAGGTAGTGATTGGCACAAAAATTTAACTTTTGGTAACGTATGAATTTATGCGGCAATGCGAACAGTACCGGGAGCGCGCTCGATCGATATATCGGTACGGTCTGATTTTTTGGACCCATGCCCATGAACGACCATCGCACTAGTCGCTACGAAACGCACACGCGTGTAAAGGTCTCAGATTTTCTGCATGTACACGGAAAAACGTTTGATCACAAGAGAAAATAAAATCTTGAAAAACCATAATGATGAAGCATTAATCTCGAATAATGTTAAAGCAAGAAATAGAGTAATTATAATTTAGGTAAATTGAATTTTATGATTAAACGAATTCATATATGTAGTTTAATCTATTGGAAATATAATATATAAAAAATACATTTAAGACTATAAAGACAGAAACAAGAAATATGTAAGAGTGGACGAAACATAAGTAAACAAAACAAATAAAAAGTGAGGCTAAGACACACGATATCGCAACATCGAATAATTAAAATAATTTTAACTCCATACGACATCGGATGATTTTAAAAATGTTCGGATAATAATTGGCGCCAAAACATTCTGACCAATAGGAGCTCCGTCGGATCATCGTATGGTCGGATATCGGACGGATGAAAATCCACCCTAAGACTACAAAAAGGCAATTAGGGTTAAATATGTGCTCAAAGAATTGTTTTCCTTGTAATCCTTGTGATGGGAATTATCTTCTACGTAGAGGTATAGGGAACGCTAGTACTAAAATTTGTATTAATTATTTAGCATTTGTTGTGCATTTGAACTACTTTCCCCTAAGTCATTATAAGAATAAGAACAATTTTATTAAGTGATAAGTACAAAATACCTTTACAATCGTCAATATTGTCAATAAAAGTTTTTTACAATTGTTAATAGAAATTCTAAATAGATAAAAGCTAAAGGCTATTAGTTGGGAAGGGCACAACAAATTACAAATACATAGATCAAATTTAAAGATTTAAAATAAACTATTTTATACACGAAGATATATCACAACACATCAGACAAAATCCTGATCACTAACATCACAATTTAAGAAATCGATATAATTGTAAAAAGCTTGAGATATTAAATATTTTTTTATTACAGTTTTGAAGCGCTTTACCGGCAATTCCCTGACCCTAACAGGTAGCCTGTTGAAAAAAACAGGTGCACAATGTAGCGTTGCATTCCAAGACCTCTTAAGTCTGAGAAACTCAATTTGAAGATTCATGTGTGATCTTGTATTGTGAGAATGTAAATTCTGAATAGTTGCATATCTATTTAAGTTTTAACGTACATAGAGTAATGATTCGTAAATGTAGTGGGATGGAAGAGTAAGAATCCCAAATTTTTTGAAATATGGCCTTGCTTCATCACGATACCCAATCCCAGCCAGGACTCGGACTGCCCTCCTCTGTACTCCAAATACCCTAAATGCATGGGACGAATGTCCCCAAGCCAGAAGGCCATATATACATATTGAGTGCACAAGAGCATGATAAGCCATAAGGCAGATCGCTGACTCCACAGTATTCGCAGTGCTTCCGAGATAAAATGTATACTTTACAGGCATGAATGTTTCATAGGCACTAACTAGAGAGATGAAGGTTTAACTTATGGTAAAGCACTGCCATTGGAAAAGTAGTGGAAATAACTGTCAATTGAAGAATAATTTTTATATTTATCTGGATTTTATTTAAAGCCATATTGCAAATGAGTTTACACAATAAGTGCTCTAAAACCTTCAACAACAGATTCCGAAGATATATTTTAAAAAATCGCAATACCAATGGGGAAAAATCTAAAGAACTTACCTGCGCACATGCAACGTAAAAATTAGCCAACAGATCCAGCGCTTTTCCTTTCGAATAGAACGTTATGATATTCCTCAGTATTTCTGGCTGGTTTTGCCAGTCGAGGGACTGCAAATAGTTAGCAGCCATTATATAGATTTCTCTTTGCCTCGAGATGCCAGCGAAAAATATAATTTTATCTGTGTCACCGGATTTCAGGAGGGCTTTCATAGCTTTTACCTAAAATAAATAAATCATTTGCACACACATCGAATAACTTCCGTTATTGTACTCTGTGATAGCACTATAAGGCTGAGCATTTAATAACTTAAAATGTTACATTTTAAGGTTGAATGATCGTCATTTCATAAATAATTGATTTAGCTATGAAATTACTTATTGGTACATATATTGATATGCCTCTAAGTCGAGTTTTGATATAAAATATTTTGACGGATAGTCATAGATTTGCGTACGAAATATCTCGTTCACTGTAGATATTATTATTTTAAAGAATGGGTACAGTTCTGACTAATTTGCTAATAATATTTTACCTTATCTCCAGCTTGAGTAAACTTCTTCGTGGACAAGTGATAGTCGCCCTGTAACATCAAACTTTCCGCCAAGGTTTGTAAAACGTTTATTCTTAATTGTTCATCAACACTGTCTTTCTCCGGAGTTAACTTTTCGGCCAGATCTTCCGTTAAACGTACGTTGTGATTTATGCAGACTTGAATAGCGTCTTTGTACTGAAAATAAAAATCCAATATATAAATAAACGACACTACAAAAATGTCTTCAATTATTATTGAATTTTCTCATGTCAGCTAATATTACCTATTTCACTATACTACTAATGCTAGAAAATTCGAAGCACAGTAGATTTAAATATTAAGTTGTTAGGAGTGATTCAAGATTCGATACAAGTTATAGGACGACGGAGGAGGTAATAGATACTTACCCTTGATGTTTGATGTATTACCATGACATTCTCAAATAAGATAACTAATATAAACAAATAATATACAAAAGAAAAGGTATCATAACCAGTTTGAGGATAACTAAAGAGCGAAGACTGAAAGAACGGATACTTTGGGCTGTGTTTAGATTTCAATAAAATCTGGATGTTCAGTTTGGGTTAGTTTGGGTTAACCAAGGTTTATAAGTCATTTCTAATTTAAGTTAACAAGTCCAATAGCGTGTTAATAATATCAGAATTTTACCTTTTTAGCGATTGCCAACAGATCGACCGCCTTATCGAAATGTTCCTTGTTGATGAAATATTGAGCGCATTTATCGATTAAGGCAGGATCGGAATCAGCGTCGAGTTGAGTAGCTATTTCTTGCAAAATCTCAAACTGTTGCGTCTTAAATGCCAAATCTAGAGCTTTGTGCAACATGCCGCCCCTGTGATAGAGCACTACGGCGTTCTCCAGGTTATTCTGCTCCTCGAAGTACTTCGCGATTTCGATTTTCTCGCGATTCGAAACGGTTAGACCTAAAAAATGAAAATGATCCTTGTAAATGACTTAAATTAAGCCATATAAAAAGACTGACGATAAAAAATTTTAAGGTTTAGCTCAAATCTGCTGGTATAAATTATGGACGTTCTTTAATAAACAAGTAATGAGGTTTAGCCAAAGTATGCTATAAAATATTACACCTGCATATTTCACATTTTTTGTGATGAATAAAAGATTTAATGGAATTGATCGCTGCATTCTGGAGATTACTACGCACATGTCAACATGGGCACCGGTACGATTATTTGCCAGTTACATACAGTCAAACTTTAGATCCTGCACAGTCGTGGCGGGGATACAGCTGCGTAAATAGTTATTTATACTATAAGGGATGTAAGTGACATTTATTAGTCGATGACGACAATACAGTTCGAGACTATTAAATGTACATATATCCCGTGGAGTATATAAGATTTTTTCTCTTCCCTGCAGAATTTATTCATGGATTTTTATTAATTTAATTCGATACTTTTCGCATGATAATATGAAGACAGCTCTGGCCGGTTTCTATAGCGTCATAAACATTCTCATTTTATCAATAACGTCAAGCTGACAGTTTATTATTAAAAATTGTGAAAAATTTAAATTATTGATTTTTGATTTGTATAATAGCCAAATGGATATAGAAGAATCAGCAAATATCACTTGTCGGTCGCTGCTGCCAGAAAAATCGAGGAAGAGGTATGAAGCAACGTATCAATACTTCAAGAAATGATGCCAAACAAAGACTGCTACTGTAGTTTCAGAAACCGTGCTTTTGGCGTACTTTCACGAAAAATCTGCTGTATTAAAGTCTCGATAAAGCTTATGGTGTAAATATTCCATGTTGAAGTCCACCCTTTGCATAGAGGAAAGCATAGATATTTCCGAGTATCCTAAACTTCGAGCATTTTTAAAAAGAAGAAATGAGGGGTATAAACCTAAAAAATCCAATGTGTTTGACAGGGAAAATGTGAATAAGTTCCTGTTTGAAGCCCCCGATGATATTTATTTAATGATGAAGGTTGTAATGATAATGGGAATTGCTGAAACGTGCCGGCCTAATGAACTATGTGCAATGAAAATGAACAATGTTGAATTAAGGCATGAAGTTATAATTGTTACTATTCCTGATTCCAAAAATGGAATGGCACGTAAATTTACAGTGACTAAAAGTGACGATGAGAAGGTTTGTCATTTCAAAATAGTTCTAAATTACATTGATACAAGATCTCACATGACGAATTTTAATCATCGCTTCTTCATGCGACATCAAAATGGAAAGTGCTTAAATCGGCCTGTCGGGAAAAACACGATTACTTTAATTTCAAGTAAATTTCTGAAGTTTGAGAATTTTAAGCAGTATACTGGACATTCCCTTAGAAGAACGTTGGCCACTTTATTAGCAAATACTGCAGTTGATGTCTTAGCTCTCAAGGGACATGGAGGATGGAAACCTGCAACTATTGCGGAAAGTTATGTTTATTTGTTTATTTAAGTCTCATGTTAATACATACAATGTTTCACAATCTCATATAAAACTACTTAATACTTAAAAACTACCATGCTCAATAGGATATAGTGCATTAGAACTTCTCAATAAAATACACAAAATATTAAATTTACAACAACCTATTTAAAATTAATTTAAAATATTCTGCGATCCTCCAAGAACTCATCAATGCTATATTAAGCGTTACTGACTAATAGGCTGTGTACCTTTAATTTACCTAAAATTTCTCAATGCATATATGCTTCTGGACAGTCTCTCGGAGACTGATTCAGTGTGGAGGCCCCAACTAAGCTCAGGGTCCAGACAGATACCTAAAAACGTTATGTTCTCCGCAACTGGAAAGGGAGGTTCACCTGTGTTACATAATGTAAAAATTATGTTATTAGTTTTTTATTGATTAAGAATAAGCCCATTGAGTTGGAACCACCTCTCAGCTTCCAATTGCGCATTGCTCGCCATGCTCACAGTCTCCTTGAAAGAGCTGCCGCTCACAGACACAGAGGTGTCATAAGCAAATAAAATATATTTACCCATTTGGGTATAACCTGGAAGATCATTCACATAAATAAGAAATAGCAGTGGTCCCAGTGCCCCATCTCTGGGGCACACCGTAATCCATAGGTCTTTCAGATGATAGCACCCTCTTAAAAGCATCAGAAATATAAGACACCAAATTCATTATGCCAGATGCAGTACTAAGTCCTGCTCTAAAGCCAAATTGCTGAATACTGACTAAATTATTCTGTTCAAAATATTCCAGAATTCTTCTGGCGATGCACTTTTCCAAAATTTTGAATAATACTGGCAATAATGAGATAGGCCGATAATTGGACATATTGTTCTCACCTCCCTTCTTAAATATTGGAATGACAAGGGCCATCTTCCAGATGTTTGGGAAAGTGGATCCCCGAAGGCATGCATCTATTTAGTTTTGTAATGGGCACAAGAAGCAATTCCCCAACTGGTTTCAAAAGTTTTACAGATAGACCAAAACAATCTTTACCACTTTCATTTTTTATATTCTGAAATATATATATATGTCTCTTATCTCTATAAAAGAAAATTCATTAATTTGAAAGGGCAGATTTGGAGTATTGACTAAATGAATAGGAGAAAAAGAAATATTGGTAGGATTGCTCGACAATAAGTTAGGAACATTGACAAGTACTCATTAAATTCATCAGCTGTGAAGATGGGTGCTACTGGTTGGGATTTTTTACGAAATTTTCTGTGGTTGTTTATTATGTTCCATGTGCATTTAGATTTATTCTGAGAGTTATGTATTACATTGTCAATATACTTCTTTTTACCAAGATTAATGCTTTCTTTGCATTTTTTTCCTATATTCGTTTTTAATATTTATATTTACAGTCGGAGGATTCAAACTCAAAATGCTTTTATTCGTCCAAAGATCGTAAAATCTTGCTGACAAAGCAGGGAAAATAACAATTTTAAAAATAATAATGGAGTAATCTTAAATTCTTGGCTGAGGTCCTAATTCCATTGGTTATCCAGGGTTTTTTTACTATTTGCTTTAAAAGTTTAAGTGGAAAGCAGGCATTAAAAATATTTATCAGACAAACGTGAAATTGTGCCAATGGATCATCGAAATTCAACACACTCTCCCACCTCTTCAAAGCAGCCATGTGCGAGAACTTATCATAATTATCCTTCGTAAATAATCTACCCCATCTTTTTGATTTCTCCCTTCTTTTCTGGTTTATAGTGAAACAACACCAGACTGCTTCGTGATCTGAAAGACCACTATTTATAACAGTTGATTTTATTTGTCCTTGATAAAAGTTTGAAATCACATAGTCTATTAGGCTTACAGAATGAGATGTTAAGCGAGTCGGTTTATCAACATGAACATTTAGTCCATAAGAGGTTATTAAAAAATTTGTGTATTCATACCCACCTTGTCTAAGAAGTCTATGTTAAAGTCCCCACAGAGAATTATTTGTGAATTGGAGGGGAGGGCCGAAATAGTTGACTCTAACTTAGCTAAAAAATCGCGCACACTACTAGATGGCGTTCGATAAACATATAAAATATACATATTTTTACAATGACTATGGACTGCACACAATTCAAAAATATTTTCTTCTTTTTGATTATTAATAGCAGAAATCTTAAACTTATATTCATTACACAAATCCTCACGAATTAAAATACTAGCTCCTCCATATCCACCCAATCTACAAAACATATCTACAACTACATAGTTTGGTAAAATCATCTGTTCATGCGGCCTGAGTCAGTGCTCGCATATTAGCACCATTGAAGGGTAATTTAAACTATCCTCCAAAATACATAAATCATCAAGCTTGTTTCTAATTGACTGAACATTCACTAAAACTAAGGAAAAACTGTTTTCCTAACAAGTGCGCAAAGTGATACTTTTCCGCACGGGACTGATGTTGAACGAACGACGCCAAGCGGAGTTCGGTCAATCAGTCGAGTGCGGAGAAGTCACTTTGCGCAAGTCTTAGGAACAATATTTTTTCTACGAGCGCGGTCTAAACAAGCACAGAATAATAATGACCCGTATTTAAATAAAATAAAAAGTATCTGTCAGTTATACCTACTGTTGCTTTACATGACTATTATTGTTGCCCTGACATGACTTAAAAAGATATGGTTTTTGGTTTAAGTTGTAATATCGCGAATTACAGAAGCTTTGAGAGAAAAGGGAATGATTAAGAGTTAAAACGGTTTTCTTATGTTGCATAAATAATTCGATCAATCACATTTTTCTTCCACGTGCCAGGATACATTCTGGTAAATCTTGGGGTCATTAGAACTATCCATTTTCTTAAGGCTTTCTAGCGAAGCTGAGGATTATGTTTTTTGGGATACTTCGTTTTACATCTAGATTTGTTTAAAATCTGTCAATCTGACAATTATAAGTATTGTTGCTTGACATAATTTTTTACTACTATACCGAGGATTTCAAAATATATGGTTTTTGGTGTAAGTTACAATATCGCGAATTACGGAAACTTTTAAGGAAAAGCGTATAATTATGACTTAAAACGGTTTCTTATATTGCATAAAAAGTCCAAAAGTGTAAAGTTTCTAAAAATATATGAATATTTTCATGTCTCTGGTGATTTTAGAGAATTTTACTTTCCCGCACACTTTCCCGCATAGCGTGCGGGAAAGTACTACTTTGCGAACTGAGTAGCGTGCGTCAAGTAGCTACTTTGCGCACGCTCGTAGAAAAATAACTATTATGGTATTGCTGGTTCTAAAAAAATTTGATCATTATCTAACTCTGAGAGACCTGTGATATCTATTACATCAGAATTGTCAGCAGATTCATTCTGTGTAATGCTATGCTGTGGTTGCTGAACTACAATATTTAGATGCACAACACTTAGATTTAGCATCTCTTCTCTATGCAATATGGGTACAAAAATAAGATTTTTTAACACACCACTAAACAAAATTATTTTTTTGGATATAAGTTTTGCCACATAAACCAACCTTTTATATTTATTTCCCTTTACTTCATAATTTAGAAGAGATACCTCCCCTCTGATACCCGATCTACCCTATCCAAGAAACATCCAAATTTATGAAAAAAACTTTGAATTATCTCGGAAACAGCAAACCCTCAAGCAGCAGGGTGGGCTAGGAATAACAAATTTGTATGTGTGCAATTTTTACTCGGTCCCAAATAGCCCTTATTTTAGGAATTTTATTCTGTTCAAATTCATTTGTGCCAGCTAGAATAATTACAGAATCTTGTTTAGTAAAACCTTTTACAAGTTTACCTAAATCCACAAGTATGTCCTCATAGATTGCACCTGGTTTGATTATACACTGCACTTGATAGTCATTTTTAAGTTTTTCTGTCAAAAGTTTGTTCAAATCTCTTCATTCATCCTTGCAATATCTGACAGAAAATAGAAATGATCACGCATCATTGATAGCTTATTGTTAAACCGTCTTTGATTCATATTGCAATTTGTGTGGCTAGATATGTAGCCGAGGGCGTCAACAATAAAAAGGAAGTTGCAAATAAAATTTTGTACAATATAACGAAGCCAGAAGTCTCCTGAAGTACTTCAAGAGTAACAGAAAACTTGGTTGGTTATAAATTCTCCATTTATGGAGTCAGAACATTCCATACAAATTGAGAAGAAACGAGAAAACATTTATCCAAATCTTGTAAATAATGTTCATAATTGTAATAATTGTACTATTAATATTCATTTCACTTAAGATTTCTCCATTTTTATAAATCATTGTTAGTGTGACGTTGTTGATGAAATAAAAAATTAAAGGTATCTCCTATGTTTGCAGTTTAAACTTAATGAATACAGGGCAAGTTGAGTTACAACCAAAGGTAATCGATACCGTTTTGGTAATTCTCACTTACGTCCTTCAAAACAGTGGGTTGTTTACAATACAGGGAGGGGAAAAAAGTGTTTTCTGCTATCAACTTAATTGGGACTTTCGCAGTTGATACATATCGATCTACTATGTATATGTAAGACATAAGAGCTAACATAACTTACCCAAACTCCAAAGTTCTGCAGCCAAATTATTCTCCTTGGCCAATCGCACGGCGTTAGAGTAAGCCGTAGCTTTCGTGTAAAAACTTACAGCCTCCTCGATCTGGCCGATCGTTTCGCAGTACCGAGCCATGTGATAGAAGGCGGCTTTGTCCGAACTGGATTTCGCCAGTTCGGCCGCCCTGGTTTCCTCGCCGAGGAAACATAGTACCCGCACTTGCGAGTAGACGTCGCCTGCGTTCGCGTAAATTTTCAAAGCCGAATTCATGTCGCCCTGGGATTCGACGTATTGGCCCCACCATTTAAGCATTTCCCTAAAATTTGAAACAAAACGATAGATAAAAAGATCTTCAAATTTGCAATGTGACGCTTGTGTAATCAAGCAAGAAGCTTTTTAAAGACATTTAACCCATTAAACTTACTTGTCTTTGGTTTTTGTCATATAAACTTGCAACTGTTGGGGGTGATCACTCAGCATTCGCGGTATGTCGTAGCGGTGTGTTCCTGCTTTTTCGTACCTATATAAGCAAAAAAAGATATAAAACAACATATTCCTCCTCATCAAGACGCGAAATAACGCAAGAGAGCCTCTCAAGCTTTGCCGTTCCTTTACATAGTGCACAAAGACCTTGAGTGCATTTGTATGTGTATTTATTCATCTGCTTAAAAAGAAAGTGATAGGGATACACTAATTCCTCACTAATTTTATTAATAGAGTGAGAGTGTCCTAATGAATATAACTCGAATTGTGAAACTATAAGGATATTAAAACGTTTTCACTCGTTTGTTACTCTACCGATAATTTGTATACCTGATAGCCGCCTCCTTAAAATCGCCGTTTTTCTCCAAGTTTCTCGCCCACGCGTGTTCCGTGTTTCTTAAATTTATGCGGTCTTTGGTCTCTGCCAGAGTGTGAGCGGCCTCCATTTTGTTCCGGCATCGAAGCAGTTTATTCAGCAAGTCGAAACGTCCGGATTGAGTGTACAACTGTTCGGCTTCGTCCTAGGATAAATTGAATACACTATCATATATAGAAACAACAAATTTATCACTAGAAGTATAAATTCCAAAACTAAAATTACAAAAATGCTTAGAATCTGAAAGTCCTGGCTAAAAACAGAGGTTTGAACCTATACGAAACCTTTATAACTATAGCTCTAAAATGAACCTTTAACATCTTCAACATCTGCTGATTTCACTGTTTCAGATAATTTTTTTTTTCACGTGTTTAGAAATCTGCTGAACAAATGCACCGAGTATAGAATTTTATTTGGCATTTGGCAGCAGATAAACACATATAATCGAATACATTTACTCTGATTCATCAATGTACGCACTCTTTTACGATAGGACAAGTAGTATCATCAATGCGTTACAGAGAGACGTACGGGTCTGACAGGGAAGTTAAAATTGACTGTCAATGTCTTTCTATGTGTAAAAACAAAATAATTATTAAGTAAATAAGAAGTATTAGTAAAACATAGGTTAAAATATAAATCCGACTGGAAGAGGTTCAGAGCTATGTGTCAGTTAATGATAAACTGAGTATTGAAATTCCAAAGAAAAAGGTGTATAACCAATGATATTTTAACCCGTTTTGTATAATTCAAAGAGCGCCTGAAAACGGACATAATCTACCATTGGATTGAAATAGACAAGACAAATACACAATTCTTAATTAGATATGAGACTACAATTATCAAAATAAAATCTATACAACGAATGTTAGATTTGAATAGTATTAAAAACTTACTAGTAGCCCTAAATGTATGGCCAAGACGGCTATTTTACATTCGTGGGGTAACGTATCGTCATTGGTTGCGATTCTTAAGGCTCTGGCGGCTTTCGCGTTGCCCATATGTCCTAAACAAATACTGGCGACGTCTAGACGTTTCGTTTTGGCGCACATCCTGGCCAGACTCGCCCAGACCCCTTGACTTTGCACCAGCTTGATCGACTTAAAGGCGGCGTCCATATTTCCTAAAACACAATGAATAGTCTCTTCTTATCCATCAAACCGGTTGTATGAAAATATTCATTTGCAGTTAAATATCAGTAACGTCAAGTGATTCTATATCCCATAGATTAATAATAATAATAATATTAATGAACGGCTTTTATTTCCAGAAATAGTAATACATAAAACTTAATGGTAAATATAACATCAGAAAAGAAGAAAAAACTAAAAGAGGGAAGTGCACCCACCCAGCCGAAGTCTAGCCTATGGCTAATCTCACTCAACCTTTGCGACCCCACCACACCTCTCCAACTTAAAAATAAAAACAAATAAATTAGTAATAGCACTACCCTAAATAAAACTAAAAAAAGAACCTTATTATTCCCTTTTTTCAAAGAAAAAAATCGTTGTTCATCAAGCATAAAAAGAGAAAGAGCGTCAAAATACCCGCATACATACCAGTTTAAAACAATCTTAAGCAGCACTTTTCAATTATGTTTTAATTTTATTTTAAGGAATGAGCCATCCAAGTCGCCCATCTCAGCACCCCGCTGACCAAACTACCGTCCACGCAATTGTTCACAATGTAAGTGAGATCGGAGTTTATACTTAAATTTGTTAATATTATAAAGTATAATTTTTCAGGCAGTGAATTATACAGATTAATAGCATTGGAAGATAAACTTCTTTTAAACACGTTTTATGTCTGGGCATTGTGAGTTTTTTTTAGGAAATCTTACATTTACCTTATGAATACTACGTCTAGGGATAAATTTGCTTTTTATTAATTCAGAAGTATTTAGCTTGTTAATAGTTTTATGTATAAAATTTCCGAGGTGATGAGTCCTGCGATTACTCATATTGAGCCAGTTGCATTCCAACACTTTCGCCGAGATGTGGTCGTATTTTCTAAGGCCAAATATCAATCTGCAGCAGGCGCTTTGGACTTTTTGTATTCTGTCCTTATCAATCTCATATAGGCAGGTGCCATAAATAAAATCGCAGTATGTAAAATGAGCGAGGCACAACGATTCACAGAGAATCTTTTTTAAATTAAAACAGAGAATATGTCTATTACTGGATAATACTTTTAATGAGCAAAATGCTCTTTTAATAAGCTGTTTTAGATGCTCACCAAAACGTAACTCTTCGTCAATCAACAATTCTAGATTTTTTGCAGCAGAGACAAAAGCTAAAGACCTGTCACCAATTTGTAGATTTAGTGAATTTTTAATAATATCTCTCTTAAAATTACTACCGAAGCATAACACCCTTGACTTATCCGAATTTAGGTTTAAATTATGTTCATCCGAAAGTGCTTTTATAGTATTTAAGTCCCTAGAAATATTTTGTCTTGCTTGTAAAATGTCCGACTGCTTAAACGAATAATATCGTCAGCATAAGCCCGCATCATACAATAAATCGGAGATGTGATTATATCGATTGTGTATATAATGAATAACAAATGGGAGAGGATAGAACCCTGAGGCACTCCAGAGCGAATGCCAATCCTGCTAGATTCGGCACCCTCATATACCACGCTCTGAGACCTATTACTTAAAAAAGATTTAATAAATTCCAATGAAAGTTGGTCAAAGCCTTAGACTAGGTCAAAGCCATAGTATTTTCACTTAGCACAAAGTAGCCGATGGTCAAGTGTCTCAAATGCTTTTGAAAAATCCAGCAGAATGAGCACACTCACGTCGCCCTCATCAGGCGCCTTAATGATGTCATCAAGGACTGCTGTTAAGGAAGTGGCTGTGCCAAAGTCCCACCTAAAACCACATTGGGTATATCGATCTACCTCCTAGACATGAAATAACTATAAACTTATTGGTAGAGAACTTTTTCTAAAGTTTTCGAAAGCGCAGGCAAAATGCTGATAATGCGCAGATCTGAAAAAGATTTTGGGTTGTTTATCTTCGACAAAGGTATTCCAATAGCAGTTTTCCACAATGTTGGAAGAGCACCCTTTTCAATAATGTAGTTAATATAATGTGTAAAATAATGTGGTCGATAAAAGGACTACAAAGTTTCAACATTTTAGAGTTGATATTATCGATTCCCAAAGCATTGGTTTTTATGTTATGTAAGATATGATGTATGCCATCAATATTCGTGAAAGAGAAACTAAATGAGTAATTAGGACTATAAAAATTACTATTATAAAAATCAATTTTTTTGTCACATTTATTTGAAACGTTCTGTAAAAAAGATGAAAAGTATCTATTAATTTCTTCCGGATTAAATACCTAAGTCATATGGAAGAGATTTTTTTTTGTTACTGCGGATATTAAGATCTCTAAGGGCCCTCCACGTTTTCGCAGAGTTATTTTGGGCAGATATACCAATTAAGTAGTTCTTTTTTGCTTCTCTTGTAGAAGAAACAATTTGATTTCTTAGTACTTTATAATTTTCCCGGTCAATACCCAACCCAGTTCTTTTATATTTTTGTCATGCTTTATTTCTACGTTTTTTAAAGTTTATGATATCTTCATTTAGCCAGGATGTTTTGGGTTTTGTAACTCTTACTTCTCGAATTGGAGCATGCCTATCGAATAAATCTATAATTAGATTATTAAAAATATTAATTTTATTTTCTATATTATGTTCCCGGAATAGATGATGCCATGGTAAATTTTCCAACTCAGTTTGAAAATGCTGAATATCAAAGGTTTTAAAGCAACGATACTTAACTTTCTTAGGCGGCGATTTTTTAAAGTGAAGATTAAGCTGTACGATTATGATCCGAGATATTCTCGCAAGAGAGTGTTCCACATCGATCAATTATTTCAGTGTTGTTTATGAGTATAGGGTCAATTAAAGTACTAGATGTACTCGTTATTCTGGTTGGTTCATCTAAAATCTGTGAAAATCCATATGATCCAAAAGTGTGTAAAACGTGGTTATTTAAATTTAAAAAATTGACATTGAAGTCACCCACCCAATAAACATTTTTCGCAACTTATGGTAACACGAAGTTATATAATGGCTATATAAAGGTAACAAAGGTATATAAGAAAGTTTCTGAGTATTACAAAATGTACCTTTTGGTAACCGAGATTTATAACGGGTTTATAAGGTTACTATAAGTTAGAGGTATATAATAAGGTGATATAACTATTTCCATCACCATTTTTATAAAACTTTTAGTAATCGTTACCAATGTATTCATAAGAAAGTTTTATAAGGTTTACCGTAACCTCATTGATATAACTGAAATACCTTAAGTTATATAGTAGTGTTGTTAATCACTTTTATAGAAACCGGTAGATAGTAATGTTTGCCATATTATGTTATAAAACTCTTGGTGATAATATAGTAACGACCGTTTCTTTTATAAAACTTCACTGCCTTTAGTAACACAATAAACCTTACATGATCGTGCTTTTATATAAAATGGCCCCTTCCTAGTAAACGAATAAATATAGATTGTTATTGTTATTTTTACAGTGATTCATCATGAATAAGTGGAAAAAAATTAAGTACAGCACTTTATTTCGCCGAAAAGTGACAAACATTTTTAACAAAATCTTAAATTCTTTACCATCTACTACGACTAGTGCTTATAACCTACAAAGTGTCAGTTCGGAGCTTTATCATGTAAAAAAACATCTACAGCAGATGTAATTCCATTAAATAATATACTTACCTGAAGGGACCACAAGACAAATTCACGCAGAAGTTCCTTGTATGTGGCAGAAAATGAGTCCCTGGAAAAACGTGATGACAACGAATGCCATAATAAATGGTTGATTGAACTTGATGACAATTCGACTTGTTACGAAGAGTTAGAATCCATGAAAAATGAACAGCTAAGGAATGCTTTGAAAAATTGGGCCTGTGATTTTAATATAACACAACGAGCTTTAAAAGAAGTTATACGGATTATTAATGTTCGTTTACCAAATATATTACCAGTAGCTCCGTCGAAGGGTTGCCTACCTAAGAGGTTATAGAAAATCACTTTCAGTAACGTGTGTTACTATAATTTATGTAGAAACTTTTGGAGGCCGTTAAGTTTTATTTCAACACTGCTAAGGTTATATACTGTTACCATCCGTTATATAGGATCAACCTGGGTGATATTATGCTTTCCAAGGTATATATCGTTACTAGATTCGTTCCGCCATGAGTGTTTACCAAAAATTAAAAATATTAAAAAGAGAGGTTGCAAAAATCCAATACTTAACTTATTTTATTAACAATTGATCCAAAATAAATGTTTACTTGTCCAATGGGGAGCATATACGATTAGCATTTGTTAGAAAAACGGTGTGGAATAAAATATTGTATATATATTTTCTGTAAAAATCGGAACTAAAATGGATTATTACTGGGTATTTTAAGGGTCCTATGGGCCTATGTTGTATCATATCTACTTTTGCAGTAAAAAACCGTTCGCACCTAAATTTTGAGTCAACCAAGTCTGTATAGTTAAACATAAATTGCCACCAACTAATACTTTCTAATGTATTCTTCATTTTTAAACACCAATCTTATTCCTAACTATTTTGTCGAAATAGAAAATGAAACATAATAAAAAAATGAAATGCATCTGAGAGAGAGAAATAAACGCCATTATAATAAATGACACCACCGACAGGTGGACTAATGACAGAATTGACAGAAAGAAGTAACGGGGCTTTGGTAACGGAAATATTTCCAAAACCCTTATAGGCAAGTTTTATAAAGGTAACCGAAATATATACAACACTGTATTATATTACTAAAGGTGTTAAAGCGAAGTTATTTAGTGGTTACCATAATGGTTCTGTTACTATTGGTTACATAACTTAAAGTTATATAGCGCTACTAGAAAAAGGTGTTCGCAACCTTTATAAATGCCCCATTTAAGCTCTTTAAGGGGGTTATAAGAGAAGCAGAAATATTTCTGTTACTAAATATATAACTGTCGGTTATATATGGTAGGTGATATAAGAGTAACGCCAAATATTATACAAGCAAAAATGTTTATTGGGCAAATACACGAAAACATCCGCCAGAGGTAGGGAATCACCCAAAATATTGTCCAAGTCCGAGATAAATGTGTTTATGTTTGTTTGTGGTGGTCTATAAGATACTCCGATAACTATGGTTTTATTAGGTAGAGAAAATTTTAAACATAAATACTCCAATAACTCATTACTATGAAATTTAAAAGTCATAATTGTTGGATTTAAACATGATTTAACATAAGCCCCCACTCCTCCATCTCTGCCCATTCTGTCCTTACAAAATAATTTATAATTAGATATATTTACAAGATTGACATCAGAATTTTCTGAAAGCCAGGTTTCAGTGACCATCGCAACATCGAAATCATTAGATTGTACTAAGTTTGAAAAATCGAAGCCTGTAAAAAGTGATCTAACGTTGATATTTGCAATTTTCATAGTGGTTTATGTTAATATATGCAGACAATCATGGCTGCGGTTAAAACTCCAAAAAATGTATTAGCAGTTTATGTTTATACAATGATAGTTATATAGATATATTTGTAGTCATATTTATAAATAATAGCGAACAAACAAGAGAGAGAAAAAAGGCGGCTCCAGCCAGCAAAGCACTATAAGAGCAACAGGGACGGTCCCCAAACGCGCTACCAGGATAAAAATATGTTTTTTTTTATCTTCCAAGCACCTCCTCTAATCCTATACTGGTGATCAAGAAGTAAATAAGTTAAAAAATACCATGTACTTAGTCAGCAACATAGTTATAAAAAGATGGACAACTTCGCTCCTATTTATTAACATTAAAAAAGAAAGGTCAAATCGCAAGAAGCACACGGAAGGGATTACAGTGTCATGTATTATATTATATAAATATAAATCTTAAATTCAATGTCATATCGGAATATATGCATATGCTTAGAAAAATAACAAACCGGAAACAATAAACAAAGACCGAACCTGTCCGGGAAAAAAAAATATATATCATTTCCATTAATTCAATTAAAATTGGGCTATCTCCATAATAGAGAAAACAGTATATAATGATTGCCTCTGTATCATTTTATCAACCTAAAGTTGAAATATATATAAAAATTAGTTGATTTTCCATTGCCTAAAAAAGAGTGTCATTCGACAGTTGTGCAAGCAAGCATCATCTTTATTGGACATTACTGTTTACAATTGTGCAAATAATAGCTCAAAAATAGTGTCACAACATAGGGCGTTACGCAAATTAAAGTCTGAATATAGCTTCATAAAAATATACAAAGATACTATAGATACTACATAATGGTTGCATTAAAGCTAATTGGTTAAATAAATATATAATATAAATTTACATTTATATAAACCGCCGCTCTAGTACAAAACAAAAAAAAATTAATCCCAAGCCAAAGAAAAAGAAAATCATCAAAGAAGTAGCGAAAATCGCCCTATTATATAATTTTGTGGTTTGAGTTATAGTTTCTTTTTAAATTAGAGAAAACATATCATTATTCACTCATTCAGTAAATACTACTCATATCCATCCTAACCATTTTATAGGAAATTTATTAAACACAAGCATTAGTGTAGCGAAGCCACCACTTCTCGGTATTATCTGCAGTTTCACCCAAATCACCCTCACTTTTGATAAGTGCTCTATTTCCCGACACTTCCGCGTAAACCAAACCGCCATATGTCCATGTCCGCTTGTCATACTTTTCGCGTGCTTTTTTAAACAAAGCAAGATTTTCCGAGGTGAGCAATTCCGTTACTAAAACCCCGGATCCCTTAAGTCTTTTTTTGTTTTTAAAAACCATATCGCGTATTCAACAACGGCAGAACTGAACGATAACCGGCCTGGGATTATTTATAGGTGGTACTTTGTTGCCCAGCCGATAGCAGAATGAGATGTCAGCTTTATTTATTTGGACGTTTAATTTTTCACTTGCTAGGTTTTCGATGTACGATTATAGGTCCGAATTTTGTTCTTTAACGCCATGGACAAGTATGTCCAGTTCCTTAGTTTTTCAAACTCCTCGCGGAGCATGCTCAGCCCGTAGCGATCTTCTCGACACGTGAGTTCAGATCTTTTATGGTTGTAGGGGTCTGTTTATTGCCCGTCATCTTGAAACTTATTAGGTTTACACTAAGCCCAACACTAACACAACACCCCCACGCACCCTCAGTGAAATAAAACCTACGTTATACCATGAAAAAGATAAAATATTTCAGGAGCGAATGGAAGGTTGCCTACTCGTAGCTCAGCGCCATCACACAGTCCTTGCAACTCCTATGTAATAAAAAAGTAACTTATATGGTTGCACTTACCTAAACTCAAATGGTAACTGAAATCAATAACAGCCTCCTTCGTATTCCTAGTGCAGTGTTCCAATCCGTTAAAGTCACTCATAACATCTCGAACAATGCTCAGTTTTTGCAAAGTGACTATGTAAGGTATGGACAGACCCAACAGTCTGGCGTCTGTCTCCACCGCCTTGATATCATGTATTTTTATTTTGTTCTCTGGCAGCACGAACATAGTCACGATTATCTGGTCTTCCTCCGTCAAAGGTTTCGATTCATCTAAAGCAACTCACATCATAAATAGTTAAAAAAAATTGTGTAAGTAGCAGGATATACAAACTTGAAATGCAAATTTAAAAACGATAATAGTATTGAAGTAATTGCATACAGCAAGAACTGGTAGTTCTTTAGAACAGTTATTCATATATTTCTGATAGATTGATTATTGTTGACAGTCACCATCTATTCCTTGCCGCGCCCAAAGAGCCAAATTTGGCAAAAGAAGTAACCTAAACGCTTACATAAGGACGACAGTAATCTTATATTTATTCGATATTTAATCGTATGAGAGGCTTTACTGACATCGTTGTAAAATGCGTCCACCTGAATCCGTCCATCAATGATTTAGAGACAAGTCACGATTCTACATCTTCCTGTGAATAATGCGGTATAATACAAAATTTTATACCAACCTAAAATATTAAGTATTAAAACGATTTTTCCAAAATTCTTTGAAAAATGGAGTCAATAGATCTTAACACTATACGTGACCATAAACTTTTACACATAGATATTAATATTCTCTATTACTCTATCAAATCCCTTATATAAATCTAAGAAAAGCATTTTAGTCTTACCAGTTTTACGCATGCGATCGAGCCCCTTTTTCGCACCTAGTTTCTTAATCTTTCTCGCGTTACAAATCAACAGTCTGGGATCCTCCTCGCACCAATAGACCGACAAAGGAATTCGATTCTTGCAGATTTCATCGAAGACAACGTTAGATCCAGTTTCTCTCAAAACTGAGCCGTCGTGGGTTAGGTTCTCTGCCCCAAAATAATCGTTGAAAGTCATGTTTTCGATATCGTCGTATTTTCGGAAGTCGTACGTCGTAATTTCGTCGGTTTCGATATCCCAAATGTAGAGTTTGCCGTCGGGAATTAGGTTCGAGGCTGCCAATGTAAATGCCACCTTGTTACCTACAAAACAGAAAAACAAAGTGTATTCCCAGAATAGAAAAGTTTTATAATAAACAGGTTCGTTTTAACAATGATATTAATTCTTACCATTTTTCTAAAGTTTTAGTTAGAACATTTTGTGTACAAAGCTCCTCGAAAATTACTCTGGACAACAATAGGTACAAAAGAATTTATTGAAACTAGTACCTACCTTTTGAGTTAGTTTTCGCCTGAATCACCTCCCCAAAATCCTCAATCGAATCCATCAGACTTTTTACTGGTGTAACCAACTTGGGCTGATCGTCTGACAGATCGTACATTTTCAGGTATCCTTCCATTGTAGCGATCGTCAGGTAAGTACTTGTGACGTCCGCTCCGATAAGTTCACCTTCAACCAAACAATAAGATAATATCCAAAATGTTTTTGGAGTAAAAGTGAATACTAAGGGTTGGAAAGCTGGATTTGGCCGTAAGAACTCTAGGTTCCTGGAGAATACTCCAAACAGGTTCTAAATTGAAATACATGTTATACAGAATTATGCTTAGCTGAATGTTTCAGAAAAAGACCTAAGAAGGGCCTAAATTTAAATATTCTCAAATAGCCAGGTGCCGTTGAAATGTTCAGAGCTAGACTCTTTCAGCTCTACATCCAACTGACTTAAAACAATATACTCTCATGTGGGTGTAGGGACATGTTTTATCATAGAAATAGATAAGGTGAAATATTATGTGCCAAATCACGAAGGGGGTAAAGGGAATTAACCTCAGACATAGTTCAAAGAGGTTAGTTTCAAGTCTAGTTTAGAAAGTTTTAGAGCACTTTATCTCTTACTTGTTGAAGAGTATTTAAATAAAAAATACATAGTTGTCATGCTAAAAGCATGACAGAACCTCTGTACATATTGTAAACTAGTAATCGTATTCACTAAAAAAGAACACTCAGTCTAAAGTTTGAACTTGATACTTGATCTTGAATGATTAAATATTATACTTATTATGCAAACATGTTTTAAAAACAAACAGTAAACTTTCAACAAATTTTAACGTGCAAATCGAGTAAACGATAACTTGGTCATCTGGTTAGTCGTACCTTCAAAGCAAACGCTTTCTGGTAACAAGTTCAAACTCTCCACACCTGGTCATCTGGTTGGTCGTACCTTTAGGACAAACGCTTCCTGGTAACAGGTTCGAGCGCCCCTAAAGTTACGTCAGTGAAAAATAAAGTGAACCATAAATCAAAGTGAAACTAAATTAAAGCATACCAGTAATTAAACGAATTAACTCTTAAAATCTAACGTAGACTAAAAGTACTTTCAAGGGAACCTCAAATTGTTTCAAGGGAACCCAATAGGTCGAGTCCGGTTCTTCTGTGACACGTGGTGGAGGCTGCCGTCCTGATCCCCGTACATTGGATATAGGACCATGGACTCGTCAAGGAGATAACCATTAGAGGCTGCCGTTCTGATCTCTAGTGCCGTTCATTGGGAGCCGCCGTTCTGAGCCAGGCGTTTCAGCTATTTATATGCAGTAAAGTCACATAACAAGTGTATCTTCATTTTTTTTCCTAAGCCATTTTTGACAAATGCTGACTTACAGGGTCAGTCAATTTTTTTTTCTTTCGTCAGAATTAAATAAATCTCGAAACACAATTCGTAGCCATTAAGATCCACACGGTTAATTTCTGTACCAGCTTCTCTTCAGATGTAAGATACCATCAATCACAACGGAGTATTACAGATATTGGTGACTTCGAGTTGTTCATCACACATCTTCCAGAGTCACTCCCTCTCTTCTTCTCTACGAGCGAAATTTCGTTCCTTCGAGGAGTAACTTGACTGCTCTCGGTGTTATAAAAAAATCTCTATCCCATGGCAAAATAAGCATAAGAAAAACCAACAAAATAAATTAAGCTCAAGGACACTCATACGATGGACCAGGGCATCAGTCAATATCAAAAGCAAGAGGACCATAATGACGAAGCAAATTTTCACATAATCATGCGAGAGGCGAAAGAGGCGATGGCAAAATATAAGACAGAGAATATACAACAAAAATATAAAAAAGTGCCATTAGCAAGGACAACGACGTAGAGAAAAAATTACTAGCATTTTTTGGGGAAAAAAGTTGCGGGAAATTACAAGTTTAAAACATAAGAATCATTGACAAACGCCTTAGATAATAGAGATAATCACCCTTATGCGAGGAGCAAGGAAAAAATAAGCAGTCTATGCCTATGCAGATATAGAGAGATGTAGCTAGAATAGAGTTACAATAATTTTAAACGCAAAGTGTTGGAGATAAGTACCCTGTTGGAAAAATCATAGCAATAGCACTTGGGCGGTTGGAATAAGTGAGAAATTGAGGAGTAAAATTGAGAAATGAGTAACTAGGAAATATAGTTACCGTTGTAAACGTAAGTGTTTACGATAAGTACCCTGCTAGAAAAATCTTATAGGTGAAACACAAAGGCGTGGCATAGTTGAAGTCATATAAAACTATTATCTAAGTTGCAGGGTTATTCATTATATTTTGACACCCACCTACAGTCGTAATTACAGGTAATACAAAAAAAGCTTAAATTCAAAAGTTGGGTGGTTTTTTATATATTATCTTTAAGAAATATCAAAATCAAAGAAATACCTGTCAAATGACAAAAAACCGCATAACCTTATTTTTTTTTAAACGGAACACCCTGTATATTATTGCATATTTGGATTGTACGAAAAAGTCTAGACATATTTCATGAATAATGTCCTATACCTATCTCTAACGATTTTTTAAATATTGACAGTTGAAAATCGACCATTTACCAAGGTTGACAGCTTGTAAAATCTAAACGGCTCAAGATAGAACAAAACGGTTAGCACTTTTCTATATTGGTTTTTCATAAGCTATCGTATGACACTAACTTTAGATTTAACCAGAGGTTAAAAAATCCCGGATAAATTTAACCTCTGGTTAAATAAAAAGTTAGTGTCATACGATAGCTTATGATAAACCAATATAGGAAACTGCAAACCGTTTTGTCCTATCTTTAGCTGTTTAGATTTTACAAGCTGTCAAACTTGATAAATGGTCGATTTTCAACTGTCAATATTTAAAAAACCGTTAGAGATAGGTATAGGACATTATTCATGAAATATGTCTACACTTTTTCGCACAATCCAAATATGTAATAATATTAAGGGTGTTCCATTTAAAAAAATTAAGGTTATGCGGTTTTTTGACATTTGACAGGTAATTTTTTTCTATTGACATTTCTAAAAGATAACATATTAAAAACCATACAACTTTTGAATTTAAGTTTTTTTTGTATTACCTCTAATTACGGCTGCAGGTGGGTGTCAAAATATAATGAATAACCCTAAAAGCAGCTTAAGTTATAAGAAGAAACCAGCAAAAAAAAGAAACAATACACTAGGGGAATACGACGAACTGGACCAGGGATAGTAGAAACTAAGAAAAAAACATTAAAAATAACATAAAAAACGTAACTGAGTAATTAGGAAGCAGCCAGAAAACTAAGCAAAGACAAAGAAATCAGAAACTAAGCAACTAAGTATAGGAAATTAGGGAATAGAAAAAAAAATAGGACAAATATGTTAGGAATATGAAATTAGAATTTGGAACGCGAATGTTGATGATAAGTATCTGAGATGATAGAGAAAACCATAATGCAAACAACGCGAATGCTGATGATCAGTATCTGAGAAAATAGAGAAAATCATAATGCAAAACATGTAGGCGTCCAAAGAAGGTTCATATAGAGAAGAAAAGGAGGTATAAATAACTAGAAAAAGTTATAATTTTTAATGCAAGTGTTAATGACAGGTACCACATTGGAGAAATCATTATAAAAACACGTAGGCATTAGAGAAGCAAAATGAGATATTAAGATATGAGCAACGAGAGAAAAGAAAATTAAAGAGTTATAATATTGAGAGTACGAGTTATAATATTGAACTAAAACAAAGGAGAAGCTAGAAAGCAAATACAGGTCATATAAGGAATGTTGTAGCCAACTGTCGCAAAGAAGTACCTTATAGAGAAGATCATAACAGACACTTGGGCAACATGACGACCTAGGAGATGAAATTGGAATCCACATAGGGATACATATGTATAGATGTATATATAAAGTTATAAGGAAAAATAGACAGTATATGAGAAGATAGTAAACTAGAGTAGTAATGGAAATAAAGAAAAATAAGTTAAAAGTTAAAGATAGGAGGTAATATTAAAGAGAATACATCGCAAAAGTATCGATACGTACATAGAGATAGACACAATACGTAGAAATAAATAAAACATTAAATAATAAGGGATTTTAGAAAGGATAAAGAAATAAAATAGAGCGCTCAACAATATAGAAACATAGAAATAACGAAATAAAATAGCTGGATAGATGGATAGAAGAAAACTTAGATTAAGTAAATATATATAAGAATAAGGCAACATAAAGATAGAGTACAGTAGTACAGTACATACAATTCTAAATCCACACAACCCTACAGGCACCAGCATCAATCTCGCAAAAGGCACCTAATATTAATGATAAGTAAAAAAAGGTGTATCTATCATTATACTAAGCGAAAAACTTGTAACTTGTATGAGGTAATTTACACCGAAAAGCAATCATTAATCTTCTTAGATAATGGAGATACTCTAGGAAGGACAATACTAATTAAAAATACTAACATCCAAATCAAATCATCAGTTAAAGCAATATAATTGAAGTCAGTGTAAATAACCCATACATGTATTAAATATCCACTGTTATTAATATTGTTCTTTAGCGGCAATGAAATAAAGATATCGATGTTATATAATCACAAACAGTCAGCAATCTTTTTCAAAGTAGACTAAGTATACGTGCTAATTTATGTTATTATGTTTAATAGAAACAAAATCTAACAACAATGACGGTACCGCCGGAGACCTTAAAATTTCGAGAAATTGCAACATGCTGATTCAACAAAAATACGATCACACATGATAAAGGGTTAAAGTATAACGACGAATTAATACTAAACGTATTTTTAAACATAGCTGTAGGATAAACTTAGAGTAAGTCAATATTTCAATAACAATTAATATTTTCATTTATTAAAGCATAATTGCCGATTTTCCAGATAACAATAATATGAAAATACGGATATATTACTAAAGTATAAAAAGGTATACTGGACCAAGAAAAATGCAAGGCATCAAGAAAAAGAATTTTTCAATAGTTTTAAGCACCAATATGTTTTTAATAATATTTACAACAATGTTCCATTTCGGTTTTACGTACACTATGGACCAACTAGAATACTTGCATATGTTTAACGCACCTAGAAAACAACCATATAATTATTTAGTATAAATATGCTGTATATTTCAAATACGAATTATAATTTTCATTACCGGGTGATAAAAAAATAAAATGACAAATATAAAATTTCAGCGTTCAATAGTTACTTACATAGATTACTGCATGTTCATCTCAATAAAGAAGATTATGACAAGGAGTTAAACATAATTAAACAAATCGCAATAAATAATAACTATAACCCGGCTCTAATTGACTCTCTATTAAAAAAGAAGCTATATAATAAAGCCATAAGCTTAGCATATCCAAAACAAAATTCACATAAAACATTAAATAAAACATTAAATAATTAACCTATTGTGGTAAACCTGGTGAAATAGTTGCTAAGAAACTTGAGAGTTAAATCAGAATATCGCTTTTAAGTGTACAAATACTCTAGGACCAATAGTTAAAAATAATAAATCAAAAACATCTAAAATGTTTAAGTTGGGAGTATATAAATTAATATGTGGATCTTGCCAAAAATATATATAGGTCAAACAGGCAGAACTTTCAAACAGCGAATTTTAGAACATAAAAAACCTTTCCTAAACACAAAAACTGATTCAAATTACAGTAATCATTTGATAGAAAATAGTCATTATTTTAAAGGAAATTTTAATATTTTGCATATTCATAATAAAAGTAAAAAGCTAAATTTATTAGAAACAATAGAAATTAATAAACTTAAAAAGACAGATTTACTTTTGAACGATCAACTTGACCTTAACAATTCTCCCATCTTAAACCCTTAGATCGAACCGACCATTTTAGACCATAACAAGTACCAATATATTTTCAGCACTTTATTCTAGTAACTAGTTTAGATTATTCGTCATCGGATGAAGGTACTGTGTACCCAAACAATTGTCATGAACAATTAGTTATTAAATAAACCTGTGACAATCAAAAATGAGTGTTTTTAATAAATTACATAGTTACATCAAGTAACTCAATCAAGAAAATGACAAATATCTAAAGAGAAAATTTTTTAAGGAATCATATAGGTATATACACATACTTATATTAATATAACACTAGGATAAGAAGAAAATGTCAATATTAAGCAATCATATTTTGTTTATATTTGTTACATGTACATGAAGCACTATTCAATATCAACCTACAACGCAGTCAGATGGAGTCCTGAGACAAATAACAGCCAAATGGAGATCTACGACAGGACCGAACTAAGCTATAGGCCAAGAAGTTTAAAGTGCTCAAATATAACTTAAATTTAAGTAGGTACGGAATGATATGACTATTCGAATATTGAGGACAACTCGTTAAAATTTAAGGGGGTTCCACTCCTTTATACATACTCATCAAAAAGGAGTTTTTGATCGTCTCTACGATAACAGAGTCTTTTTATTTATTTGGCAGTCACTAACAAATCTTTATTTATTAGCGAGATTCTTTTCTTTTTGAACTTTTTAACCGTAAAAGATGTTTTGCATTGGGGACCAATACTAGACGGAGGGGGGCATGTGTAAACTAGAAATCGTATTCAATAAAAAATAACACTCAGTCTAAAGTTTGAACTTGATACTTGATCTTGAATGATAAAATATTATACTTATTATCCAAACATGTTTTAAAAACAATCAGTAAACTTTCAACAAATTTTAGTATAAAAGAACGTGCAAATCGAGTAAACGACAACTTGGTCATCTGGTTAGTCGTATTTTCAAGGCAAACGCTTTCTGGTAACAAGTTCAAACCCTCCACACCTGGTCATCTGGTTGGTCGTACCTTTAGGACAAACGCTTCCTGGTAACAGGTTCGGGCGCCCTTAAAGTTACGTCAGTGAAAAGTAAAGTGAACCACAAATCAAATTGAAATTAAATTAAAGCATACCAGTATAAATTAAACGAATTAACCCTTAAAATCTGACGTAAACTAAAAGTATTTTCAAGGGAACCAAATAGGTCGAGTCCGATCACTCCTCATCGAATGGTCTTGCGTTTTACGCTATTCTAGTAAACTGTATTCAAACATAGTTATCATTCTAAGTGCATACCTTCTTGTATATCAAACCTGGGGACCAATGTACGTACAGTTTGTTTTGAAGTAGGCCAGTCATTATTCCGTCTGAGTTGCGCCGCCTGAAAGAGCAAAGAGGAACGCCGCCAATAATTATACTCAGCGACACGTCATTGGGAAGCGCCCCGATTCCTCTTTGACAATATATATTGGAGACGTAGCGTTTGTTTATTAACGTACTAATTTAAAGATCAGTTCGTTAAGGAGAACATCGATAACTGGTTATCATATGTCATTTTCCTTCTCCAGTGAGAAAATGATAATTGGGCAAACTTTACTACATTACAACTATTAAAATTTAAAATTTTACTTGCCTTCATTCACAGTTGAAGTTAGCTGAGAGATTATGCTGCCATTGGAAGTATATAGTGTTGCTTTTTGGCTGTTTAAGGATATTATTGTCTTGTGATAGATAATGATTCCGTCGTTTTCGCACTGAAAACTGGTCCTGAATGTTACAGTGAACTCGCAGTAAGTCTCGTCTAGAACAAAAATTATTAAGTATAATAAATATTTATTGTATATTAAATGTAGAATTGCCTCAGTAGTGTTGCCGTCGAGACGAGACCACCGATCTCCATATATGGATAAGCACAAACCGTCTGCATGCGTCGAAAAATCGTACCAATCATGGGGAAAAAACAGGGTTCTGCGTCGGACAGAACTGAAAATAGGATAATTTTACTCATGCGCACAAACACCGAGAACTGACAGAACGAAATCAGCTCATAAAGCTTTTACAGTTCGGTAATCAAGAATATTATCAAATTTCTCTGACCTTGCTTGTTGCTTGCGCTTGAAATAATTATTTTTTCTGTGTTTGCCGTAATGGGTTTCGGCGTTTCGTTTCGTTCACTTATTGAAGTACGTACGTGCGTCTGAGTGGTTTATATTATCGTTCTCGTTGAAAATAACTAATTTACTCTTGGACATCTAGTTTAGTTTATTATTATAATAGTTCGTTATTAGCGTATTTTGTTAGTTGGTGTAGACGTTAGGAATAGGATTTAAAGACAAAAGACATTAAAAGACAATGGCGTCAACTGCCATGGTCAAAGAAAATACTCAACGGTGTTTGATTTGGTGATGCCAAAATAAGGGTAGAATACTAGGGATTTCTTATTTTAAGTAAGTATAATTTTCTTTTAAGGATAACTGCAGCATGACATACAAAATATGGGAATAATATCTTAAAAAGGGTTTATTTACTGTCACGATGCATAAATAGCAGTGAGTTTATTCAGTTTTATCTTTTTGTATTAAAAGAGTCTTCTTATAGGTAGGATGGATTTTACTTTACTTTGTTGAGGAGGTTTGATGCTCTAAACAGTTTTTTTTTAGATCCTTAAATGGGTAATTGTTCCCCATACCTGTTTCTGCTATTTTAAAAGATTTTTAAAAATTGTTTTACATACTACATATATGGGTTCACTAATATAGAAATGATCCGTGGGGGGAGCTATAATTTTTTTTCCAATATTTACCCCCTTCTTTTAAAAATTTAGGACAGAAAAGTACAATTTGTATGTCTTTTCTATCTGTAAAGGAAAAGAAAAAATAAAAGAAGGGAGTAAAAATGGGAAAAAAATGTTAAAGCTTCCTCCACGGATTATTTCTATATTGAACCTATAGAACAGTCTGTAAAATATTTAAAAAAAAAATCTATTAAAATAGCAGAAACAGGTATACGGAACAATGAGGAAGTTTCATCAATTTTTTCGATAGCCCATGAAAAATAAGTGGACACGTGTTTTTTCTTTTTTTCATAAGGCGAAAAATGAGGTAGATATGCCTTGAAATGTGCTTATGACGTCACAATACACATGAATTATTACGCCACACCATGCATAGTATATCAATATATACAAAACTAAAAACTGGCATAGCTCTCGTAATATTCATATTTAGTGGAAATAAAAATATACTTATCGATTTTTTTTCACTGTTGTAATAAAAAATAATCAGTTTAATTCCTCAGGAAACTTCCCAATTACCCTTAAATGTTTTAAGGTTTTCATGAGCATTTAGACATGTGTATAGTCTTCAGAATTTTGTATCTTGGTACATACTACCTACATATTTTGTATTATTGGCTTTTTCCAAATAGACTACCTACTATTACTATATACCTAATGTAAGTTAATGTAAATAAAACGCTTATATCATGATGTTTTGTTTTAATAAACCTTTCTTTGCCCCAAAGTTATTTTAGTTATTCAATGCAACAAAAATTCATATTTTAAAAAACTAAATAAAGGTGTATTCTTGCCTACAGATTGTGGTATGTAATGTGTGAATGCAAAATACTTTAACATTACAAATCTCTTTTAAAAGTAGTACCTATTCAAGACTAACTTAAAGAGAAAGTAAAATTTAAGGGAAACGCATGTAAAAAGGGTTTTATTAGGAGGTGCTTCCATTTTTTAATATTTTTGAATCAAAGGGATGATTTAAAAATATATATATAT
>MU187576.1:7034-27650 GCA_016904865.1 Pissodes strobi | reverse complement strand
ACCAGATTTTACAGTATAAATCATTCAAATTTTCTTGGTCATAAAATCATTTTGGGCAAACTAGTTAATATTTTTAACAAAAAAAATGCATGCCACACATAAAGAATGTAAAAATTAGGTAGGTACCAAAATATATGGTAGCATTTTTTTTGCATACCTATCAACGGTTTATTCCTTAAACATAATTATATACTTACTGTCATATTTTTACATTTTTTAATTGGCTTTTGTGTCGCCCAGGGACGAGGAAAGAAAAGTTTTTATTTTTTTTTGTCTCCAAAACAAAGCAAGATTCGGAAAAATAGCAAAAGTTGTATATTTTATCGGTTGGTCTATTCTATTTCTTTTAAAAACCAATGGCTTGCAATTTTTGTGTTAAATATATCATCTATCAACTTGCTTTTAAATTTTTGGTTATATATACAACGGCAAAAATATTTTTCCAAATTCTTAAAATCCGGACCTGTCGCTTATTCGCGGCCATGCGGTGATGAAGCACGTGGAATCGATCGCTAACCTACTAATTGAAACTGCGCACTCTCAGAACTACCTTATTTTGTTTACATCTGAAGGCGCATGAATCAGTATGATTTGGATCGCTTTGTGCTTATCCATATATGGAGACCGGTGGACGAGACGAGAATAGGCCTTCTCTCGTCTCGTCTCGTCAGGCGAGAGAAAATATGTCTCTCGTCTCACCGAGAGAACGCTTTCTCTCGGTCGAGAGAAGCCTTCTCTCGTCTCGTCTCGACCCTCTGGGAAATACTAAATGTTCAATTTAAAGAAAACATAAAACATAACAAAATATACGGGGTTAAAGGGGGTTATTCCTTGGGTTATTTTATAAATTAAAAGTATATATTAACATTGGTTCTTTATCCACAGGGTGTTAAAAAAAAATCCTATTTTTGTTTAATATTTTATGCATTTCTTGGCATGAAAATTGGCATACGGAGGTTTCTTGGTATGAAAAATCATATTATTGACACATTCTTACTCTGGCCGATAGAGCTTTAAAAAGAAGAGAAAATGTATTTAAAATTATTTAAATAATAGATTTTTTAATTGCTTCTTTTTCATTTTATTTTTATACTTTAAATCTTACAATAAAAAATTTAAAGATTTATTTAAGCTGATGAACTAAATGCATTGTGTGCAATTTATAGTAACCTTATTTTTTAAATGCTGTAAAAACATTCTTTTAATTCAATGCAACGTATTTTTAAGCAATCTGCAACACCCTACCCTGTATGTAGAAAAATATGTATTGTGCACAAATTATTTCTCAAACGCTATTTTCAAGTCAAAATTTTGTTCTACACAGTGGCACAAAAAAGGTGAAGTGGGTGGACATTATAAAAAATCACCCTGTACAACCAACACTAGATTTTGTTATTTTTTTTTATTTTGGTTGTTTTTTAACATAATCGTTTTTGTGCCTTTAAAATTAAAATAAATGTTTAAGATTGGCGTTTTATTAATTTTTTTTTTATAGAAAGAGGTAAGACAAAGGTAAGTAGGTGTGCGGGACATTTTCAATAACACATATTTATGGAAATGTAACTCCCTCGATTTATATTGTGTACTGTATGATAAATAGGATTCTTCTGGTTCTTAGAAAAAATAATATTACAGCAAATTGGCAAGATCTGTATTGTTGTTCTTATTTCTAAAAACTGCCTAGTTTACACCTCACGGTTGTTAGAGCAAGCGCATTAATGAATAGAACACTATTTTGATTAGCGCGATCATAAATTAGAAATTATACAGATTATAATAATATCTAAATAAAAAGATTATAAAAAAGGTAAAAGAAAAGTTGTTGGTAATGTTTCAAAAATTAAGATTTTGGAAAAAGGGAATATTACTACATAAACGATTTTTTTACTGATGAAATTGAAAATAAAATAAAACAACCCTAAATTTCGAACAGACTCTATTATTAAATGATAATTAAAAGCATTACAAATTATAAGCGTTAACAAATTGACAATGTATTGTCTTAAATGGATTATTGGCTTCTCCTCCTTTCAAGAACAATTTGCCAGCACATTCGGGGTGTGTTTGGGGTGGATCTGACTCTAAGTCGTATCTCAAACACTGACTTTGCAGAGTAAAAAAAGAATTGCCAAAAATTCTGAGGTAGTAGTGACATTGCGGGGGAGGGGAGGGTCGTGCCGATCTGTCACGCGGGGTTTCAGACCCCAGAATAAATAGCTAGAAAATGCGCCCCAGACGTAAATGGTTTAAAATGAAGCTTGGAAATTGAGTTATTTAAATAACGTTTCAGATTCTAAGCGAATGTGAAATAAAATATACATTATAAAAAACAAAACATGAAAATTTTACATTTTATTTTGTACGCCTACATGATTAAATTCCACGTATCTAAAATATGAATAAATACTAAGTATTTTTCTAAACATAGTGAAATGTTTATTTATGTTGGCAATGTTTATTTATTAAATGTTAGTCAATTTTGTTGTAAAATACAACGAAAGCTAGAGTAGAGTACGAAAAATAAATTTAGTATATTTGGCTCTTGAATTAATTAAGGGGAAAAATATTGTTACGTTTTTTCCCGTGGGTTCTAATAAAATTACAACTTTCACTATTTTAAACTAATACTCTTTATTCACTACTCTTATAATTTTACAACTAATAGCTCTTTACAATTCAACACTCAATGATTAACTAACTCCACACGCTTTAGGCCTGCTACTTATATACAATTTCAAATCTATCACGAATACTCAGGATGAAGCAAGGCCACTCTATAGGATTCTCGACCAGGGCATCGAGAGAATTCCAGCGTTCCTGAATCTTCGCGGCCGGCGACGACTCATACATAGACACGGCAAGGCCAGTTCTATAGGGTAGCACAAAAACATTCGGATGGTTGCTAGCCATGACATTGCCTCCCTCTTAAACCTTATCGTCCCGATCAACTACTTCATGTCCGTGATATGCTTTGAGCCTGTCGAGGTGGACAACTTTCAGTTTGCTACTGGGGCTACGTTGAATTCTATACACTACGTCATTAATTCTTTTGATGACTGTATAGGACCCTTTCCATACCGCCGTTAACTTCGGAGATCTTCCTTTCTTCCTTTATTTTATATTTTATTTATCTGAAATCCCATAGAATTAGCTTTGGGATAATATCGTGTCTTCATTCGGTCACTGGCGAGACGTTTAAACGGTAGTACCACATCATTCTGTTTCATTTTCCCACTAGATCCTGTCTGGGGTTCTTGACTTGAGGCACAGGTTGAATACTGCTAACTCCGAGATGATCGTCAAACTTTCCATTATGTACTTCATCCGGGACTTCCGATATCTTTCTCCTGGGGACCACTAACTGCGTCTTCACTGCTTTTTCATCGGAGCTTTCCCAGACTTAAGGAGTCCATTTTCAACTACCAGTGAGTTCCACTGAGCACACAGAGATTTAAAAGTAGATTCCTTAGTTAACATAACTCTCCAGCTTGGTCTTGGTTGACGTTATTTTTTAGCTTTTAGCAGTAGTGCTATTTCGCTTTCCTCAAGCTGATCTTTCTTTAGTTGCTCTGTGGTCAACTTTAAACTTGGTTTGGGTTAGTCTCTTTTGAAATGCCCAGTCTTGCCACATATATAGCACTGATTTGAAACATTTCTGTTACATAGCCTATATTCTGGTGGCTCCCGAAATCTTTGTACTCGACAGTTCCTTTTGAAATGCCCACTCCTGCCACACCTATAGCATTGGTTTATAGCATTTCGGTTGTATGGTCTAACTTCTAGTGGCTCCCAGAATATCTGTACTCGACAGTCCCTCCCAAAATGTACAGTCTTGCCACATCTATAGCACTGGTTTATAGCTTTTCGGTTGCTTGGTCTAACTTCTAGTGGCTCCCGGAATATCTGTACTCGACAGTCCCTTTCGAAATGTCCATTCTTGCCACATCTGGTTTATAGCATTTTGGTTGTTTGGTCTAACTTCTAGTGGCTCCCGGAATCTCCCCGTGGACTGAAGAACTTCGGTTAATTTTTTCAAAATATGGTCTATCTCAGTTGGTTCACAACTGTTCGCCAGCTTTTCTTCCTGGATGGATACGTCCCTGATGGTTGTCTTAGAGATGTTACATGCCGCCTCGATTTCTAGGGCTCTACCCAAAACTTCAAGGCAGTTATCAAATTTGGCTAGACGTAGCATTTTCTGAGTTTCTGGATCCCTGATACGATCCACGAAATATTGGGCAGCAAGTTTCTTTTGAAATTCTTCTGCTGCTCCCGGGTAGGCCAATTGATTGAGTCGTCTAACGTCTGGCTCAAACTCTTGCAGGTTTTCACCAGGCTTCTGATGTCGGGACTTTACTTGTGCCTGATACAGTTGTCTTCTGTGTTGGTCTCCAAATCGTCTCTCCAGAACAGCTACAAGTATGTCATATTTCCCTTGTGGGCTGATGGGAATGGTCTGCAGTAGTTCCAGGGTAGATCCACGAAGCGCTACCACTAGTGATGTAGCCATTTCTTGATTATTCCAACTATTGGCAACAGCAGCGGCTTCAAATTGTCTTCTGTACATTGTCCAAGATATTTGACCGTCATACGTTGGAGGTTTTATAGTTTTATATTCTGTCCTTTGGCGAATACCCTTTCGGTGGGTCCTTGATTGTTTAGTCTGGTAACTTCTGCTTGTAGATTCTTCATTTCTTTCCGTACGTCTCCTACTTCTTTTTGTACATTTCCAACTTCTTCTTGTATATTGTTTACTTCCTTTTCAAATTTCTCATTTTGTCCTTCCAATATTTTCTGCAGTTTTCCTTGCTCGCCTACAATTACATCCAGCATGCATTTCTGAAGCTCATCCTGGTCTATTTGCCTTTTATCTTCTAGGTCTTCTAAAATTTTCTGAAGCCGGTCCTTATTCTGATTGCCTTTTACGTTCATCTTCTTCCCGATACGCTTGCCTTTTATCTTCTTGATCTTGAAAAATTTTCTGCAGCCGGCCCTGTTCTGCTTGCCTTTTACGTTCATCCTCTTCCCGATCCGCTTGCCTTATACGTTCATCCTCTTCTCGTTCCGCTTGCTTTTTATCTTCTTGATCTTGAAAAAATACTCGGGAAGAAGCCAGGCCACTCTATATAATTCTCGCCCAGGGCATCGAGATAATTCCAGCGTTCCTGAATCTTCGCGGCCGTCGATCACTCATACATAGACGCGGCAAGGCCGGTTCTATAGGGTAGCACAAAAACATTCGGATGGATGACAGCCGTGACAATATAGAAAAGTACGTCACCAAAAAACGGGTGCAGCAAACAAATCAAATTAGGAAAATCAAAAATACTGGAAACTGGATGTAGGGTTGCCAGATGTCCATTTTTTTTATGTCTGTCCGGTCGGGAAAATTTTGCTAAAACGGACAGAAGAATGTCGCCGAATCTCATAAACATTGAAAAATAGAAATGTCAGCTCTATCCAGCAATATTAGGTTTGTTCTAGCAGCGATTTTGAATGGTTTCAAACCATCCGGAGTTTGCGCATAACGATATAAGCGTCGCTTATATCGCTGTGCGCAAACTCCGGATGGTTTGGAACCGTTTGAAATCGCTGCTAGAACAAACCTATTATCTCTTAAATTGTCATATTATGTCATCGAGAATGAAGAACAGTCCCAGTTTACTGTTGTTGCCCATTGCCCAGCTCTACTTTTTTTACGTTTGACTTGGGAAATTTCTCAATAATGCTTGGTAAAATCCGCTTCGTCCACTCGTGGAAGGCGTGTTTCTTTAACGGCCTTTGGGTAAACATTGGGCGTGACACTAACAAAATTTTACGCCAGCTGCGGTTTAGCCTCCGGCGAGCTTTTCCCTCACAACGGGCCTGTGTCAGTGGCGTAGCTATCATACAGCGGGAGTAAGCAACGCTTATGGGCCCAAGACCCATAAGGACCCAATACCAAATTAAATATTAAAACAACACAAAACCCGTTACCGGTGACGAATAGTTACTTTTTCAACATCTCTAGTCAGTCAGCAAAATGTAAGTTTTATTGTTTTTTTTTTCTTTAGAATTTTATTTAGGGTTCGCTGTTTGCGCTGTGCTCATGGGATTGTTTACTTATGGGCCCGACGAAGTCTTGCTACTTGCTAGGCCAGTGCCCTGTGTCCGTTTTTTTTTCAATACATCTAGCAACCCTAACCGGATCTTCTTATAAGTTCCTATTGCAATATTATAGTTTGTAAAAATGACATTTCAGAACTAAAAAAGTCATAAGGACAGTTTGTTGGAAAAGAAGACTGTCCAGTTTCTCCAAAAAATACAGTCTACTATATTGTTGAGCCCCAAACAGATCATTTAATATATAGCAAACGTAATATCCCTTTTCAATGGACATATCATCAGCTGACATAATATAACCAATGGATTGAACTTCCATTGTCAAATAATAATGACATGCCTCTAGTGATCAGACGCTATGGGCGGGGCTTTCAGTATTTGTTTACTATTTAAGAATGTCTAATGCATGACGCTTCTCGCTCCGGGGACGCAACCAAACAAAATTAACCCAACGCTAGCCCAAAATCAACAACAAAAGTCTAAAAAATATTTGCAAAATATCTATACTATGTGCAGGAATGTTTATAACCTTCGATAACTAGCGGCGAATATAATAATAGGGGAATGTATCTTTGGCTTGAACAGGCTTAGAAGCTTAGTCGATTCAGCGAACAGAAATAATATGAGAAGTAATGGTTAACATCGAAGCACGCTTATTTCACTGAAAAATACATTTCAACGCGACACTGGCAGGCCCTTCTTGGCTATGTTTTCTATATTATTGTTTCAATGCATCACTTGATTGACACTACTATGACAGTATGACTTAAATAGAATAGTTATCAAGAACATGTAAACATAATATATGATATTGCAGTCACATTTTCAACCCTGGCACAAATATCTTCTTGATTCCTGATTACAATTATTATAAACTTGCCAAGTATGTTTTATAAATGTCATTATCACTAAGGCCAAATAACTGCCTACAATAAAGTTATTACCTTTCACATCTTGTGCAGCGTCCGATTTCCAAGTTATGTTATAGACGCTGATGAGTCTCCCGTTTGAGAACACGACGAAATCCTCGGACACAGCCATATCGCTCACCTGTAGAAATGCGTAACATTAAAATAACATTGGTAATTTTATTTGCTTATCTGCTCAGCAAGTTTGCAAACTTGTACATTTTTAAATTTCGCCGGATATGTTTATATGTTTATCGGAACATTGGTTGAGAGAGGACGATATCAAGAAACTTCATCTTTCAAACTATCAACTTGTGTGCTATTCATCAAGGACAGAATTTAGAGGTGGGGGTACTGCCATTTTTGGGAAAACAAATAAATATGAATTACGTAAACTCGAAATTAGTATGGACTCTATAGAAAGGAATTTTGAATTTTCTGTGTGTCAATTTGAAACTTATAATAACAAATTTATTATAATATCTTTGTATAGATCTCCAATTGGAAATACTGATATATTTTATTCCAAGCTTGATAAAATCATAGGTAACATTTATTCTCCCGACAATATCAATTTTGCTGTAAATAATGATGTTACTTTTTCAGTTGGTCAGTTGTTTTCTAGCTATGGTATGACTGAGCTGGTCGAATGGATGACGAGGGTTACTCCTGTTTCAGCAAGTAGGATCGTAAATGTTTTTACCAACATAAAAAAATCAGATGTTGTTTGTCAGAATTGTGAGCTTTTCTTATCTGATCATCATGGGCAACTGGTAACATTTCAAATTAGGAAAACAGGTAATAAAGTAAGCTACACCAAAAAAAGATTCTTCAGTGATCAAAATATCCAACATTTTATTAATTTATTGCAACAGGAGGATTGGTATGACAACAAATATAAACGATGTGGATGGAAAATACAATACCTTTTTCAGAATATTCTTTTTTTACTTTGACATTGCGTTACCCTAAGTACATGCGGAGATAAGCAAAGACCATCTTGGATAACTCAAGAAATTAAAAATTATTGTAATTATTGTAATTATATCAAAAACCTCTCAACTCAACTCAAACTGCCAGCAAATGAAATGTTTTACAAACTGCCAGCAAATGAAAATATTTTACAAATAAGAAAGAATACATTATAGACATTGTTTATCTAACATTAATAATAATGATAACAAAATAATTAACTCAAAAAACAAAACAAAAACTGCATGGAATATTATCAATAGAGAAACTAATAAATCTGTTTCTAATTCCAATATAAAAATAAACAATAATGGTTCTATAATAGAGGACCCAAAGATAATTGCGGATTTATTCAGTAATCAGTTCAATTTACAACATACACATAACTCAGTGGCGAAAATGTCAGACAAATCACCTCCATGTTTCTACTTCCAGGACACATACATGAGATCTTGAGTATTATAAAAAGCTTACCAAATAAACAGTCATCAAATTTGGACGAAGTGCCTGTCTTTCTTTTAAAGCATGTAGCACACTCAATATGTCAACCGCTTACTGATATTATAAATGCATGTTTCAGCTCGGGAGCATTTCCTACTTCTTTAAAAAAAGCTAGACTAATACCTATATTAAAGAAGGGTGACCCCCCATCATCTTGTAAATTACCGGCCTGTATCGTCACTGTCTTCATTCTCTAAAATCTTGGAGAAGGTCATCTATATCAGATTAATGGCTTTTACAGAGCAAAACAACATCCTATCTAATACGCAATTTGGCTTCAGGCCCAAAAAAATCGACCCAACTCGCGATTTATAAAGCTATAAACTTTATAATAGAGAATCTCATAGTCTATATTTTGATTTATCAAAAGCTTTCGAGACAATAGGCCTCAATATTCTAATACAAAAACTGCAAGCGTATGGCATAATGTGCTGATCTGTTAAAATCCTATTTCTCAAATAGACAGCAGCTGGTGTGCATTTTGCATAACAAGGACAGATATTTCTCTAAACCAGTGGATCTTGAGCAGGGTGTATCACAAGGCTCTATATTGGGTCCGCTCCTAATCCTGCTGTATGCGAATAATCTCTGTTACGGGTTTGCTGCTGGTTTGCTTTGTCAGTATGCGGACGACACATCACTGATATTGGCGAGCCATTCTCTGGGTAACCTGTCTGGAGAATGTTCACAGGCAGTCCAGGGTATGAGTCGCTGGTGTGGGGAAAATAACCCTAAATTAAACACATACAAAACTGGTCTACTTACTTTTAATAAGTCGAAAGAAAATGAATCTCTTTATATTAAACATGATGGAAAGTGTATCCCTTCTGTCGATCATATCAATTTTTTTGGGATTTATATTGATTCTACTTTACGGTGGGAGAAACATATGTTAATGTCTTAACATCAAAATTCAGTAGCAACTGTGCAATTGTACGAAGGCTTCGTGAGATACTGACCACAGAAACTCTTAAGATATTCTATCATGCATCTGTAGAATCAATAATTAACTATGGCATACTGTTATGGGGGTCTTCGTCTATTGCAGACAGAGTTTTCCGGGGCAAAAAAAAATTATAAGATGTATTTAAAAACTCAAACCACGAACTTCCTGTAAACCCTATTTTGAAAAGCTCAATATTCTGACTGCTCCATCTTTATACTTCCTGTCATTAGTGCTATTTGTGAAAAATAACCCAAATTTATTTTCTACAAATGCAAATGGATATGCTCCTACTGTGAATATAAAAACAAGAAATAGGAGTGACTATGAAAGAGGTCCCTACTACAGAGCTATTAAAGCTTATGAACTACTTCCCCCAGAAGTCAAAGGTGTTGAGACTCCCTCACACTTTAAGAAAAGAGTTGTACAATATTTACAAGAAAAATGTTACTACAGTTTTAAACTTCAATTTTAAATTATCGTAATTGTTGAATATTATTATATAGATTGTTTGTTTCTGTTGTCTATTGTTTTAGTGCAACAAAATTTATTTCCAAAATAAACGGGCAATCCCAATTACAAATTTAATATATAGACAAGTACATGTTAGCAATCTTACAACTAAAAATAAAATAAACGAACAATGGATGTAAAGGATTTCACTTAAAATTAAACATGTGAACAGTTATTAAAAACAAAACAAAACCAAAATGGACAGATTTAAAACTCAATAATAAACAGAGTATAGATAAAAATTTAAATAAAAACACAATTCACAAAAACAGGAACAAATAGTGATGAAAAAGCTTTAAAATGTCAATAAAAGGCAGCACCATATTTATTATTGCACATGAGTTAAGGTTAAATAGTATAAGTAGTCAATAGTATTTACTTTATGCAATATCTTATTTCAAATGAGACCTGACCCGAGCCACAGACGATGTAAACACATCAACCTCAATCTCATTAGCATGTGCCCTGTCGATTGAGCTGTGCTTCCCATATCTGGTTCTGTGAAAACCAACAGCAAAATACCTCACCTCCCTCAAGCTCCTACCAGGAATCCTAATATTTATCAAGGACATTCCATTGCACCTGTCAAAAGTTTAATGACAAGCAGCTGGTCGAAAAACTTGCGACGCTCATGTAAAGACCCGAGGGCAAGAAGAACAGCAATTTCTGAATAATTCAGTTCATCCCAGCCTATATTTAGTTTAAAACCAACAAATTTAACAAACTTTCTTTGCACCCTCTCTATAGTATTAATATGGACTTCAAAATGAGGCGACCAAACACTTGTACTGTTTTCCAAGTGAGATCGCATCAATGCAGTGTAAAGTGATTTTAAAGCCCATATGTTTTGAAAGTGCTTGGTATGACGGTTAACAAAGCCAAGAAATTTAAGTGCTCTATTACAACAACCGTTGACATGTCCATTAAATGTCAGCTTAACAACAAAAAGAATCTCTAAATCCCTGACAGTGTCCACGCGCTCCAAGAAATGATGACACAGACTGTAATCATGTAATACAGAATTCAACCCCCGGGTAAACTGAATGTATTTACACTTATCAAGGTTGAGACTCATTTTGTTCGCACTACACCAGTCTTCAAACCTGCCAAGATCATCCTTCAACCGACCAATATCACCCTCAGAGTCAATGCATTTTAAAATTTTAATGTTATCTGTATAAAGCAGGAACTGACAATGATGAAAACATGTGATAATGTCATTGACAAATAGGTTAAAGAGGAGGGGAGCCAAGTGACCTCCTTGAGGCACTCCAGATGTTACATCAATGACCCCTGATAGGTGAGATTTAACTTTCAGCAGCTGTTTTCTGTTAGTAAGATAAGAACGCAACCAAACCAGCAGAGAACCACTAATACCATATCGACTCAGCTTCCACAGCAGGATTTCATGATCGACTCTGTCAAAAGCCTTGGAAAAGTCTGTATAAACAAAGTCAAATGCCACACCTCTCTCCAAGGCTGTATATGTATGTATGTATATGTATTATTAATTTCCTATATGTCTTACAATATTTTAAACTGCACTGTGTAATATGTATGTATGTTCATTTATTAATAATTTATTCTTACAATGTATATAAATATTATTTAAAGTTTGATTACTTGATTGCAATGATTTTAAAAATCAGTTATGTTGCTGTGTCATGTACAATATGAATTTTTTGTGGCAATAAGGAATATTATTATTATATTATTATTATTATTTAAATCCTCACCTGTGACTCCAACTCGACCAATCGGTTACTTTGATTGGTCTCGATCAAAACCTGACTAGTCGTTTTCTGGGTTGCCCAGATTTTGCCACAGAACGCACTACAGATTGTCTGTTCCTTCATTATGTAGATGGCAGTAACACAATTGACACTCAGTAGGGGCAATCGCATCATGAATGAGCCCCATTTCAGTTGTTTGATGGTGCCGCCAATGTTGTTAACGTTGGTCAGCTCCCATTGGTCTTCGGCGTTATCCGTGACGTTGCATTGTTGATTTCTTATCCAAAAGTATATACGGCCTAAAGAAAAAATACCCCTATTTTTAAAAAAATCTGGCTAAAAATATGCAAAAAGAATTCTAATTACCTACCAATGTTTGTTCCTGCACAGAGGGTTTGGTTTAATTTGCAGTATGCAATACAAGTAAAAACTTCACTAACTGAAGGAGCCTTATCCTCATTCACATACAACTTCATGGTTGTTGGTAGCACATAGTTATCATTTGTATCTAAGTCCCATATTCTCACAGTAAGGTCACCTAAAATTACAATTTGTATAAAATATAATATGTAAGGTGTAAAAATCATGGTTCGTATTATTAAATTATTCGAAGAAGGAAAACTGTTAACAAAAAACACATTACACAGCGAGGAATATAAATATCTCTCAGAGAGAGAAATAAATCAGTCCCTTTGTCCAGATCAAGAAGATTACATTGAAATATACCCTGTCTCACGTACCTGTTAAAACAGCTAGACTGGAATTTCCAGCCCAAGTCAAACCTTGACTGCTCACAATCCTGGTCTGGATCCTACCACTCAATTTTACCTTGGCGGTTTCAGTTAGATGACCTTGTCTATCCACGGAGAAATATCCCACCATCAGTCCTTCCATCATGATAACCAGAGCATCTTTGTTCGACTGGTAAACTACATAAGACAATGCTGTACCTTCTGTGTTTAATACTTCTGAACATGAACCACTAAAATACATTTATTATTTGGAATTAATTCAGAACATCTATGAAATATTAACCAGCAACTTTATACCTTGAATTAACATAATATATTGAACCTTGCTGGGTAGCAATGAAGAAACAAAAATTGTCTGAACCATCCTGTGTACGAAATTTCCTCGCAGTCGTTTTAGGCCGCCAGTTACTAAACATATCAAGAGCATTCTCATCTCCTAAAAAATTAGGGAACTATTGCTTATACGGTTTTCTGCTATATTTGGATTATATGGAAACATTTTTATGTAGGCACATTCTAGGTGTCCTTAGGGATTGCAAATATACTGGTTAGTGCTTCGGTCTCGCCGAGACGAGACGAGACTATTGAAATCTCGGTCTCGGTCTCGCAAAGTGTCGAGTCTTCGAGTCTCGTCTCGATCTCGCCGAGACTAGATATTTTGTGGTCTCGGTCTTGGTCTCGGTCTCGCCCAGAGTCTCGTGCACTTAAAAAAAAATTTCTTCTTTTGAAAGCCTTTCCAAGAATCGGTATTATAAATTCGACCTAATTTGGGATATTACCACGTTAATGAATAATAATTAGATTTTTTCGGGTTTTTTCGGATAAATAATTTTAATAACCTCACAATGCAATGTGTCGATTTTTTAAGCTAAATTAATTTAAACAACAAAGTCACAAAAAAATCTTTCTAGAGGTAACAAATTGGTAGGGAGGTTGGCAAGTAAAAAATATATCAGCAAGTAGAGTAGTCACTGTAGTCAGAATAGTCTATTATACGTAATATTTTATATTTTCGAAAGTAAACCTAAGAACCCCTTCATGAGGCGCATTCCTGAGCAAAAAATATAAAAGATTGGAAATAAACCTGGCAGAGTGCAGAAAAATTACTGGCTATTGGCTGCAAGTGAAGGATTCTGTTTCATAAGAAAAAATAAACTAAAAACATATTAAAATAAATGCATAGTAACGCTCCTCTGGCTAGTCTATAGCTTTTAGGTAAATCCCCGGCGCCGGCGGGTGGGTGAATTTGAAATTATTATAAACTAAACTACTCAAAAATGAATAGGGATATTGCATTTTTTTCTATTTCTTTGGAGCTCTGTATTTTTTGCATGGAAGCATGTAGAAGATACTGCTTTACACTGTGGGTGGATAATTTTATTCGCTTTACAATGATTCACTTGTTTTTGTTGAAGGTTTTAATTTTCGAATATACAGGGTGCTTTAGAAAGGGTTGCAATATCCATTATTGTTGATTCTCTAAACCTTTGGATAACGGGTTTTGATTAATTTTTGTGTCACATTCTGCGTCTATGTTAACATCTCCCGAAATGGTTTTGGAACCACTTGCTACTGCGAAAAATAAGACAATTAGACATCGCGTCCCAATTTCCGTCATCGCTATTCAAGTCTCGATCAAAAGATTTTTACATTTCCGTTGAAGCATTTTGACCACCAAAAGAATAGGTATACATTAATATCAAGTAGCCTGGTGTCACTTTATCTGACAGTAGTTATTTATCCATTTCACTAGTCAGTACCTTTTATTGGTATTAACTTACAAAAGCATACATAACTTGAGGCATAAACCTAACTACTCCGAATAGACGCTCAGTTAAACGGTATAAAAACGTATTGTATTTGGACTCTCGTTTGCCCAAGCGAGCGTCCAAAGCTCGATTTCGGCTCGCTTACTTTTTCTACTCGGTATGAGATGGCGCGCAATTCGACGGTAAAATCATGCATTATTGCCGGTTGTTTTAAAACAAATGTGAGTTTGGGGAATATTTATGATTTAATGCGTTTCATCATAAACCCCCAACTATGGTTGGGTTTATGGTTTTATAACGAAAACGTTTGAAATAGAAAATAAAATATATCTCTTTTACGTAGGTATGTAATAATTATTATGAACATATGCAAAACCGATTTTTAAAAGACGTGCCTATAATAATACGTCTGTAAGTAGGTAGGTACCCATTAAATTAATTTAGGTGAAATAAAATGGGATTATTTAGTAAATTATTATGAAAATGTAACGATAGAAAATATCAAATACATCTATACAATTTATGTATGAAGTAGGATATACATCAATATGTAATAGTTGGTTGACACGAAATTGAATTGTAAGTATGTAGGTAAGTATTTATAATAATTCAATTTAAAAAATCACTAAATAGACGAAAATGTATGACATTTGCCTTATCGTCGTCAACATCTCTATCAGATCTTAATTTATTCTTTCGTTGAATCCTAACTAAAGAATTTTTTTTATAATATCGCATTTCAAGGGAAAAATTAAATATTTTTACCTGAATTATGGAAATATAAATTATTCCCTGCATGTCTAAGAAATCATACAGTTTTTTTTTTAATTTGGATTTTTAAGGTGGACTAAAAAATAAGCAATTTTTTAAATTCCGCATTCCAAGAGGAAAATTTCATATTTTTTACTTATTGAGGCATTACAGATTACTCGTTAAATTCTCAGAATACATAAAACAAAAACAAGATTGCTCTAAAAAAAATAAACATTAAATTAAATCACACCCATCAATTTATGACATTTTAGAATTAATATAATAAAAGAGCTTGTCCTGGGATTTATCCGTGTTAATTTATTTTATGAAATGCATAAAAAAGATTGTTAGAATTACTTTTGTCAAGATAAATTTCCAGGTCTGGTATTATTTAATTTAGTTCAATTTTTTTTGTTTTTTTGGTTATAGTTCATATAAATAAAAACTTGTTTTTAAACAATTTTTTACTAAACTACGGGACATAATAATAAGGATATTATATTTTTTCATACATTTATTACGTCATGTTTTGAACGAAAAAAGATATCGAGATGCGGTTTGAATTATGTTGTTGAAAATTTTATTGAGTCAAAGATACTTTATCGGAAATATTTCATTTTGGTAGGAACTGTATTATACAGGGGTTGGAATAACGCACTGCAAAAAATTCGAAATTTCAATCGGACCGAGAAAGTTTTATGGGTGAAACCAACTTTTTGTTTTATGCATCAGTATAATTGCCTAGTTAATTAGAAAAAACAAGTTTGTCAAATTTTTAACATCTGTGATGTTTTTCGATATACGCTTGTTTTTTTTTATTTTGGCCAATTAATTTATTAAATGACGAGGCAACTTAACATTGGTTGCCTTGTTTACATTTCTATTGATGTCTTATAATCACTACACCATTTTGTGTAAGAATTTGTTACAGCAAAAAAATAATTGTTGTTTTCCGAAACTTTGTGATATTCATACTTTTGCAAAACAACCAAGAATTTTCTTCTTCTGGTGTAATAAATTTCTACACAGAATGATTATTTTTTAGTCAAGTGCTTATTGGCGAACTTATTTCATGAAAAAAGTCCGTATAAACATGGGTCTGGAAATGCATTGATTTTTAGATACTGGGTGTTGTTTTGTTATTAATATCTCAGCCCTGGCCCATTACTCAGATATTTTTAGCCTTTTTTGGACACTAATTTAAGACAAGCGATAGCAAATTTTCTTAAAACATTTTTTAGAATTTGAAAGAAAAAAAAAATACTTGCTTATTTCAAGAGCCAGGAACATATAATAAAAAGGTATTTTTTTTCTCGAAAGCGAGGTCAGATAGGAACAAAATTATAGCAGCAAAAAAGTTGTATTTTTAGTTGCTTCATTTAATAAAAGTTACAAAAAAAATTTGTGGCGTACATTTCTCGAACAAAAATAATTGGAAAGATGCCCCCGGGTCATAATAAATTTAATAATTGTATTCTAGTTATGGCTAAAATAGACTTTAATCACCAAAAATAGACCTGCCAATTTCAAAAAAGTCCTTTTAAAAATATTTATAATATTTATAAAACACCGATTTTTTAACACCTCATGTTTAGATGAACTTTCTTTCATGAAATTACTTTAGGAATGCGCCCTTAAATTTAATAGGTTGAGAGTGAAAGCTGTGTGCATGTACGAAATATACTAAATGAAACACTCTTTGTATTCCATACATAAAATTTTAATCCAAAAGGACCTCTAAATTAGCCTAACAGAACGCTTTCGGCCGGTGCCATCATCAGCGTTACCTGGAAAGTGAGTAAAAGAACCACCCAGTAGTGGAGAACAGTGAATGCTGTCGAATTTTGGGTTAAGAAATTAAAATTTGCAATCGGCATTGTTATGTACATTATGGCATGAATAAAACTGTATTTTGAGTTTTAAATTTGAATTTTGAGTTCTGAATTTGTTAAGATATAAAAGATGTTAATTAAAAATTGTAAATTAAGCCTGATGAGCTTTTGTGTGTTTTTTTGTTATTAAATTTTTAGTTGCTCGTCATTATCTTTTTCACAATTTGCCTTGCGAGGTTTTCGAAAACTTGTTACACATTGGATCGAATAGCATTTTCGAAACATATCTACACTGGGATTTATACTCCATCCACCATGTTGCCTAATAGTCGAAAAGAAATCTTCCTGAGCAAATCCTGAATTGCTAATTATTAAGCTTACACAAGATTGCTTTTGTAGTAGTATATTTATACATAAATGTATCAAAATGTGCAAACAGAACGAAAAATATCACTAGGTAACAAAAACTAGTCAACTTTGGTAAAAATATGCTTATTGCCTTTTTTTAACTTAAAAATTAGACCCTATTTATTATATTTTATAACGCAATATAAATTTTCAATATACCCTAATACAATTTTTTTTTAAACTACGTTTCTTCATCTTCATTAGGATCCAGATGTACTATCTTTTCTTTATATATTTCGGTAGCCGCCAACTGAACATCTTCTACGCCGAACTCTGCGTCAAGCTAGTTTTGTACTGATTACATGTGTCACACGTATCTCTCTATGGTGACTTAAACCCAATGTTGTACTGACCACAGAAAACTCTTCGATGGGCATCTTCTTTAGCTGGTGAAATACCTTGGTCTCTGCACCGTGGCAGATAGAAATTTGTATACAGAGAGGCAATAGACAGGCATGATCAATGTAGACACGACTGAAATTACATTTCCTATTATAGTGGCTTGTATACTAGGTATTGCTTTAATATCAGCATACACACTTCTTACCGTTTCTTCAGATAATCGGTTTTTGCGCTTGGGATGATTACCACGTTGGTCACTTTTTGAAATCGTATTTCCCTGGCTATCTATTTGCAAATATTGTGTAGGGTAGATGCACCGGTTGTGGCCACCTTAAGAAAACTTTTTCCTTTATTTAACTGTCATTTATTTACTAAGTTAGTTTGCCTCCCTCGAATGACAGATACAGTAGTACTAGATATTTTTTTCTTGAGAACAATTTTCTAATTTGAATTAAATGGGCCAGACAAAGATAAATCTATTAAAATAGTCGAAAAAAATAGTATCGCTAGTTGTGGCCACTTATTTGCCACTTGTGGCCAGAGACCTCACCAGTTGTGGCCATCCTATTGAAATACATACGACGAAGTAAGAACCAAAATAAACAAGTGGGTAGGTATTTAAAAAAAAGTAATTTACATAAACAAAAAAAAAGTGAAAAAATTTAAACACTAAAACATTTGATTTGGTATAAAGTTTAAAAAATACATTTCTCGGTCAAAGAACTAATTACTAAGTATGAACAAAAATTAGCAATCATTTTATGTAAAAAACTGATAAACTCGTTGATAAACATAAATAAAAACAAAACTAAGTTTCATTATGATCGTTAAAACAAATAAACAGCTACATAAAAACATATTATAATAAGGCGTCCAATTCCGGAACTTCATAGACCCCTCTGGTATTTATTATTTTTGGTTTGTGTATTTTTAAAACTATGTCTTGTCCTTTATACCACAAAAGATCTGTCAAATTAGGCCATTTCTAATGGTTTAATCCACTTTTCAGCAATGCACAATACCATTGTTTAAAATTTTTGCTGGATATAGTTCACCTTCGTATTTGACTATTACATAGATTCCTATTTCTAAAATGGTACTTTCTACTCTTGTAGTCTTAGCCCCTTCAACCACAGTGTACTTAAATCTACTTTGGTTTGTCGCTGTACATCGTTTTCATCCCTGGTTCAGTTTTTAGACTCTGGTATTATTTTCATCGGAAATTACTTCTTTGTTTGGTGTAGAATTGTCTAAAAACACTTCATTAATATCCTTGTTAGTTTTATCAATAACCTTTTCTTTCGTTAAGTTTTTTCCTTTGTTTATTTTGTCAGTCTTACTGGCCCTTTTTGCAGCTTTTTCTGCAGTTTTCTTTAGTTAAAATTACGGCGCTAACCGGGGCTCATAGGGGGACACCTTGTAATCCTTTTCTACCTTGTTAGTAATAAATGTTGCCATCTCTTTCTACTGCGTGGCCACAACTGGTTTCCATGCCCCATTTGTAGCCACTAAACGACCACAACTGGCACATGAGGTACCTTTGATGCTCCAGTTGTGGCCACTATTATTTTAAATATTTATGGGTTAAATATCTACTTCAAACTGTGAAAATAACATGCAAAATTCCTTTATAAGTCAAATAAAATCCACTTTGAGTAAAAATATTTACATTCTTACATAGGATCATCCATTTACTTACCTCGTGTTCCTTAACAAAATCCTTAAGAAAAGCACAACATTCTCGCCACGCGTTAAAAAGAAGCCAGTTTAAAAAACACTGTAACCGATAAAGTCAAGGGAATTTGCTGGCGTGATCAAGAATAAAATGAGGAATGGGATTTTAAATGATCTTATTGGTTGGTTGAAAATGGCGATTAATATTTTAGATATATTTAGGGAATGGCCACAAACGGTGCGAAGGCCACAACCGGTGCATCTACCCTATTAATCAGTAGCGTACCGTGGGTATAAGGGCGGGAGGGGTGAGCTATTTCGAAGGCGCCGAATGATGAGACATTTGTAGTTTGCATTAGGACGCTGAGGCGGGTGAGATAGAGGCCGGGGGGGGGGGGGCCATCCCCCCCCGGCCCCCCTATACGGCACGCTACAGAATATTAGCTTCTTAGAATTTTGAAGGCTGTGAATAGACAAGAACTCCTTGCATATTTGTTTGTCAACTTCCTAAATATGAAAAAGTTTCTGTTCGAAAAGAAGCGTGTCTTTTTGCTTTCTTGGGATAATTTATTGCTTTTTTTAGCTGTAGCCTTTATAGTGCCAAAAGGATACGTATTCTGTTTGTCATATGAATCTAAATTCCAGAAAGAATGGATAAATGGCTCTTCATTTCCTACGAGCAATGACTTGCAGTCTTTTTACAATGGCGGGGAGCCCATGGGTTTTCAATCCTTTTTTACCCTTCCAGTCCTCGTAGCAAGTTATACCGGATATTTTTGAATAAATGAGGTACATCAAATAAACCAAAAATGTTGTGTTTCTGATAAAGATAAAATGGCGTTTCAGCACTTATTCCTAACAGACTAAAAGCTTTTCTATAGTTTGATTCCTGATCACAAACGATTGCTTTTGGAAGAAATACAACAGCATTTAAATTATCGAGGGCGTACAAGATTGAAGATTTCAATTTTTCCCCTTTTACCGAGGTCCCGGAAACAAAATATGCCAAAGGCAATTTCCATTTGTGATAAGGACCAAGATCCTCGGAACCCTCAGTAATTTATATTTTTTTGGAATATTCCAAATCTTTTTTAATCGAAATTTCGGGAAAGCCAAAATACATTTCCGTTCTTCACTAGACATGGTAGAATAATTTTTTTGAAGGTGATTTAAGACAGTTTTGTCGATTCCGGTTTTAAAGATGCATTCTCCAATCCAACTTCTAATCGTTTTGGCGTAGAAGGTGCGGAGGAGCTTAATTGATTGCTGTTTTAAAAATCCGTTTCCGAAAAATGCCTTTCGCATACATAATTGCGGTAGATTTCTTCCTTTGGTAAATCAAGTAACTTCTGATTTCATACAATATAAAGTTATTTATACAGAGTGGTTCCTTAATGACAGGCTAATATTTAAG
>MU187575.1:34233-72572 GCA_016904865.1 Pissodes strobi | reverse complement strand
AGCTCTGTGATGTCTTGGAGGGTTTTGGTCTTAGACAAACAATATTTTAGGCGACACGGCTTGATGTGTGCTTCGACAATGTCTTTGTGGGTTCTGGCGTAGTCTTGCAGTCAGCAGAATTTGTCAGCATGAATTTTTCGGATCATATGGGACAGATAGTGGAGTGTATGATTAAGTGTGCTGTGGGTCATGTGGAGTCTAGGAGGTTGTGCAGATCAATTACACAAAGTGGTTTGTATACATTATATAATGTTGTGGATCGGCCATCAGATATCTGAGAAGTTTGTTGCCGTCTTGGAGGATGCATGTCTCATGAGTTTCCCAAAAAAGTCCTATGTTGTGAGATCTGACTATTCTAACAATATTAATTGATTTAATAACGAGCTGAGAGCAATGCGTGACCAGCTTGAATTTCTCAGAGAGCTGAAGAATCAGTCTGGCTCTGCTGAGGCTGAGCAGGTATACTTAGGATATAGAAAAAGTTACAGGAGTTCTATTGAGCTGAATATGAAAGGTTGCAAGGCATTCAGGGCTCTTTATGGTGTTATTTAAAACCTTGTATGCAAAGCACACATCGTAATACACCCTTCTACCTGTTAACGTACTTAAATTAAGATAAGACATAGTCAGATCGCTGGGGAGAGCCATACCCGACCTTGAAAGAGTGTGACTGCAAAATTTCAGAAATTTGCTCTGTATGCTGTTTAACCTGTCAATATGTATTTGGTTGTAAGGACACCAAACAATACTACAAAACTCGAGTATAGACCTAACAAACGATACATACAATCTCTTAAGTGCGAACACATTCCTAAAATCCTTACATGTTCTCCTAACAAATCCCAGCATATGGTTAGCCCTATCAATGATGTTATCAAAGTGAGAGTGGAAGGACAGTTCAGTATCTAGATAATCTCCCAAGTCTTTGATGACACTAACCTCTTCAAGAATAATATTGTTGATGGAGTATTGAGCCGGCTGCCTAGTTAATTGCCGGCTAAATCTCATAAATTTGCATTTATCTGCATTTAAGGTCATGTCATTTGCCTGGCACCATGCGAAGACAATATCAATATCACTTTGGAGTTTTAACATGTCATTGAAATGTTCAATTCTGGAAAAGTTTCAGGTCGTCCGCAAACATTAACAATTCGCAAGCGAGCAACGTACCGAGGTCATATAGGAACAGAATAAATAAGAGGGGGCCAAGATGAGAACCTTGGGGAACCCCGGATGTTACAGCAAAGGGATTGGACAAATGACCATCAATTTTTATTTGTTGCCATCTGTCAGACAGATAGGAAGCCATCCAGCTCAGTAGGACACCAGAAAAACCATAATGGGAAAGCTTCGACAATAGCGAAGAGTGGTTGACCTTGTCGAAGGCCTTGCTGAAATCTGTATATATGGCATGTGTTTCAAGCCCTTTATTAAAATTTTGAAAGATGGTATTAGTAAATAGATATAGGTTTGTATCAACTGAGCGACCAAGGGTGAAGCCATGCTGTCTAGATAATATCTTTTCTTGGAAATGGGCCGATAATACTGCAATGACGCATTGTTCAAAAACTTTTGGGATTGCTGACAATATACTTATTGATCTGTAGTTTTTGACATTGTTTCTCGCACCCCCCTTATGAATAGGGGCAATATACGAAACCTTCCAGACCTCGGGAAAAGAGCCAGACTTTAGAGACTGGTTAAATATGAGATACAAAGGGTCGTAGAGAGTATGGGAGCAGAACCTCAGAACTCTGTTGGGGATGCCATCAGGGCCCTTGCCCTTATTCAGATCAAGGGAATGTAATGCTCTTTCGATTTCAACGGCACTAACATTGATTACAGCAAGGTTGTCATGTGTACTTACTGCCTCACTTGGACCGGTATTCCGCTATGGATTATACACAGAGGAAAAAAACTCTGCAAACAAGTTTGCTATATCATTGCCCTGGTCAGCTGTAGCATCTTCAAGATGCATAACTTGAGGCACAGTACCAGAGCCTGATCTAGAGTGAACAAAGTTCCAAAAGTTCTTAGGATCATTATTTATGGAATTCTCAGTTCTACTTGTAAAGAGTTCAAAGCAATGCTTGGACAGCTGTTGACATTGCCTCCGAAGGTGGTTATAGTCCGCCTCATTTTTAGTCTGTTTATATGTTTTGTGAGCAATTTTCTTTTGAAAAATCAAACCTTTAAGTTCCTTAGAAAACCACTGTGGAAAGATAACGGACGGCCTAAAAACCTACACAGGGACAAATCGATCAAAACAAGAAAATAAAATTGAATAGAAATTCTGAACTGTGTCCGCTATATTATCATCTACAACAGACTGCCAATTAAAGCTTAGGAAGTAATTATTAATTAAATCATAATCAGCATTCTTGAAGTCATAGTAAGGACATACATTTGGTTTTAGATTAATAGAGCAATTACTGAGAAATTATATGTCAAGAGGTGGATGAAAGGTGTCAGGGTTTACCAATCCAGTATTCCTCACTATGGCCTCAAGAGCAAAATTTGCAAAGCAAACATCTAGAACATTATTCTTACTGTTAACTATACCGTTGTACTGAGTTAAACCCAGGGAAGCAAAAACATCGCACAGTAAGATGTCCTTTTGATGCTTAACATTAGAGGGCGACAAACCTAGTAAGTTGTCGGTCCGACGCCACACTATGTCCGAAAGCTTGTAGTCACCCACCACAATGACACGTGCGAACAGCTCACAGGCAGTTGAAGCTGACCGAAGGTGGGCCTCGTAGATTGACACGTCCATAAGAGGGGGAATGTAAACGCAACCCATGCAGTATGTGGCATTCCCAATGGACACAGACACCCATATTTCTTCGACGGCGCTGTTGCTAAATCCTAAAAGAACGGATTTAAAGGATTTCTTTACTGCGATGAGCACTCCACCACCGTGACTTTTAGCACTGTTTGTTGAGTTTCTGACAGTTCTATATATGAGGTAACGAGAGTCCCGAAGTTTAGCATCATTAATTGTGGGATTAAGTTAAGGTTATTACAGAATACGATTCGGTTTGAGCAGAGCAGAATAGGTCTTTCAGCTTGGTTTTTAGCCCTCTTGTATTTTGGTAAAATATAGTGAAAGATACTAACGGTTGAGCTGCGCTGCTTGTCTTGGCTGAAAATTCTGAGACGCAGGCACATTACGTGGAAGGCGGGGGCGAAACTCTTTAAAAGCGGTGCCTTCGGGCCAAAGGCCAGATTCCAGCAATCCTTTCAGGATAGACTCTTTAACGTCAATCTTGAAGGAGGCCACATCCTCATTTTTATCAAGTATATGGCACCTCACATCACTTATGCAGAGTTTGGTTTGCACATTTTGCTCCCCATATAGACTATATTTGCAACAGTGCAACAAAGATGCTTGGCTTTATCATACGCAATTCCAAGGACTTCTCTAGCAAACAAGCGATGAAAACACTTTTCACTAGCTTAGCTATATAAGATCCAAACTCGAATATGGAGCAATTATTTTCAACCCAGTTTATGACCGATATGTGGCTCAACTGGAGGGCATTCAGAGAAAATTTTTAAAGTTTCTTGCCTTTAAGTGTGATGGAATGTATCCACCCAGAGGCAGCGATCAGCTTCTTCTTTTGCAGAGATTCCAGGTCCCATCTTTGTTGAACCACAGAAATTTTTTACTAACGCAATTTATCAGCAAAATCTGTACAGCTTACATCGATTGCTCCGATTTACTAACGCAAATTCAATTTCACGTGCCATCTCGAACTACCAGAAATCCGTCCACGTTTTCTTGGTCACTCCAAACACAAACTTTTTACTTAAAGCACCAGTCTATAGAGGAATGATCCTGTTTCATACATCGTGTGGCGACATTGATATTTTCGGACTTTCACCAGTGCAGATCACCAATAAACTCAGAAATAAATTTCTAATTTAATGTATAAAAATATGTAGTATATGTGTAAGTTATTTTGCAGTATTGTTATTTATAATTTAGTTTTAACTTTTTGTAATTAATTGTATTGTAAATGGAAGTTCTTTTTCTGTTAGACAATAAAGCTTATTATTATTATTATTATTATTATTATTATCGATAACTTGCTCTGGGGTGGTACAGGGGTTGCATCTGCCCCGGTACAACCATTGTCTTCTCTCTCCGGCAGTTAGGTTCGTATTGGTAAGACCAGTGCCAATAACCAGTTGTTTGTCGCTATGTTTTGGGTGAGGCACAGAGGAATTACTTGAATTTATCCCTGGGTCACGATGATTGCCTGAGTGACCGGCAAGCTGTTTGTTATTACTGTTCAATGATGCTGATCGCTGTTGAGCAGGATTATCAGTACTAACGCTAGACCTCCTGTGCTCTGCCGCAATGTCCGAACCTGCAAGGAGTAAATTTGATGGAGTTCCTGTGACAAGGGTTTTCAGAGCTTTTATCTCATCCTCCAACTTACAAATCTTGCTCATGAGACCCCTATTCGCAAGTTCCAGCTCGACAATTCTTTTATTGTGATCCAGGATATCAGCAGTTGAGTTGGTTGCAGCTGTATTAGAGGCCTTGAGGTGTTTTTTGAGGTCCGAGGTAGATTTAGCAACAGCATGGATATCATTTCTAAGCGTTTTTTGTAGCTGATCACTAGTTTTAGCAATTTCAGTTTTGATCAGCGAAAGTTCAGTAAACAGATCGTTATTGAGTTTCGCAATTTCTTTATGCAGCAGTGAAGTAAATGATGCTGTAATTTTGCTACTAAAGGCATCAAGATCAAGATTACGAGGCTGAGTACTGCTGAGAGTTGAAGGATCATTCTTATATTCAGTAATGGGTATAGCACATGCGTCGCAGGCGAAGATCATGATTCTCGACTTCATCTGCGTGACCTGAGCCTCGGATGTTGAGAGCTTTGAGCATGATGTGCAGAAAGCTGAGTTGCAAAAATCGCAATTTATTTTGTATTTGATTTCCTTTTCAGTCAGCGAGTTTTTACACCTTGAGCAGGACATGCTGCCTGCCATGCTTACTGAATTACAGCACAGGCCAAGCACGAAATCAATAATAATTAATAACTTATCTAAAATCTTTGAGAAAGCATTGAAAAATATACTTGTTGAGTTTTTCAGGGACAACAAAATCCTGTCTACTAACCAGTACGGTTTTACTGAGAAGGTGAGTACGGCTGATCCTATAAAATCTTTATCTTCAGAAATTCCGGAAAATCTTAATAACAATCTTAAAACCATAGTAGTTTTCATCGATCTCGTTAAGGCGTTTGACAATGTATCCCATAAACAACTTCTTGATGTACTGGAGCATTATGGGGTGAGAGGCACTGTGTTAAACCTCTTCGAGAACTACCTTTCAAATCGGTATCAATGCACAAAGATAAACAATGTCATTAGTTTCCCAGATATAATAAAAACAGGTGTACCCCGAGGAACCGTACTGGGCCCGATTTTTTTTTATTGCCTACATAAATTCATTATTGGGCATAAAGCATGAAGGTGAGGCTATTTCGTACGCCGACGATACGGCCTTGATTTTCAGGGGCAAAACATGGGATGAAACTAAACAAAAAGTCCTTACTAGATTTAATAGTGTGAGAAATTGGGTTGAAACTTTTAAACTCTCCTTAAATTTAGGAGAAACAAATTATATTGCATTTTCCTCAATTAATGTAAACAGGCCAATTTTTGATACTATCTTCATAAATGAGAAGGATTGTATTCGGACCACAGAAAAAAAATGAGTACCTTGGCATAGTTATTGACCAGCACCTAAAATGGACACACCATGTAGACTATGTAGTAACAAAAATAAGAAAACTTGTATACAAATTTTACATATTAAGAGAAATTCTCAATGAAAAAAATATTATTATGATTTACAAAGCCCTCGTTGAATCACTGTTATGCTATGGAATCACTGTTTGGGAAGGGGCGTATAAAACAACAATAAGACCAATCCAAGTGCAAAATTACTTTTTTAAAATTATCCTAAAGAGAAATAGGCTATGTCCCTCTAATCAACCTTACAATATCAAAATATTTAATATACAAGAACTCTATATCTTGTCTGCCTGCACATATATGTATAAAAAAGAAAAATCTAGAATTCCTCTTAATCACCAACAAAATAAATGTGGTAAAACAAATAAAAATGTAACTATACCAAGATCTCAAAAAACATTAAACCTAAAATCACTAGCTTACCTAGCCTCAAAGTTTTATAATCTGTTACCTGCCACCATACATAAGATCAAAAAAATTCGTAACGAATGTAGGGTGTTTGTATTTTTGCATGTTAAAGACTTTGTGAATATTTTAGATAGATAGATAGATAGAAAACATACTTTATTGTTCAAGAATTACATTTCATATGGAACCCTTATTAACAAAGCCTATAGTTATTTCTTATACTAACATATTGAGCCAAATCAACAAATTGACGCCCTTAGCCCACAAAATTTCAACACAAGTGTTTGAGCTAAAGGCCCAAAAATAATGGGTAAAAAGTGGTCTATACAAATCAATAAAAAATTAATAATAGGTAAAATAGATCAATTAAACAATACATGAACAAAAGGGTAAAATGATAAATTTACGGTATGACGTGACACTATACAACATCTATGTTAAAAATTGTATAAAAAAAATTCATGAGTCAAATAAAAAGCTCTATCAAGAAAGAGGTTCTTACAACTAAGACGAAATGACCTCAAAACAGCAATACTACGAACTTCCATGGGTAAATGATTGTACATCTTCACACCTGTGTAAATTATTGAATTTTTGATGTATGTTGATTGGGGGATAGGTAAAGGAAGATCATGTTCCTGTCTTGTTTGGTAGGTTCTGGTGTTAGGGAAGCGTGAGACATGCTTGTGAATAAGACACACTGTTTCCAATATAAAAAGGCTTGGCAAGGTAAGAATTCCACTCTCAAGGAAAAGTGGTCTGCAATGAGTCCGAGGATGCACCTGGCACATATGTCGAAGAGCCCTTTTTTGCAGCACAAAAGCAGACTGGAAAAGACCTTGGGAGCAGAAACCCCAGAATGGGATGCAATACCTCAAGTGCGACTCAATCAATGCAAAGTAGGTGGTTCTTGCAACGGTCATACCAAGTTCTCTGGCAATGACCCTAATACTGTAACAACCTGAGGCCAGTTTTTTGTTCAAAGCTTTTAAGTGTGAGTCAAATTTCAACCTATAATCTATGTTTAAACCCAGAAATTTAGATGCCTCAACAATATTGAGGGGATGACTGTCAATGGAGATGTTTTCCATGGTGGAGTCTCTGAATTTAACGATATGTGTTTTTGATAGGTTGAGAGATAGTTGGTTCGCATCACACCAAGATTTAATCTTCTTTATGTCCATCTCAATCATACTTTGAAGAGTTGCAAGGTCATTGTGTGACCATAGTGCCGTGCAATCATCTGCAAATGCCCCAATCACTCCCAACAGATCAAGGTTTAGAAGATCATTAATGTAGATGAGGAAAAGTGATGGGCCCAGAACAGAGCCTTGAGGAACACCACTTAAAATGCTTCGTGTTTCTGATGTTTTCTGATTTGTAGAAACGCATTGAACTCTATCAGAGAGGTAGGACTTGATCCAATCAAGCCCAATACCCGTAAAGCCATACCTGCTCAACTTCAACAGCAGTACTCTGTGATTAATGCAGTCGAATGCTTTCGACAAATCACAGAATACCGCTGCGGCGGACTTACGCTGATTTAGAGAAGTAAGAAGGTTCTCCATAAAGTGAAAGACAGCATCAGCTGTGCTCTTCTGCTGTTGAAAACCATACTGATTTTTGTTTAGAATATTGTTATTATTTAAGAATTCTATGATGCGTTTATTTGCCAGGCTCTCAACTACTTTTGACAGGGTGGAGAGCAGTGAGATTGGTCGGTAGTTTGATGGGTCAGTGGTAACTCCTCCTTTCAATTTCAATTCAATTTCAAACACGCTTTATTGTTGTAAAAGAACAAGTTCTTATTAACAAAGCCAACTTAAAAACTAAAATGTAAAAAAGCGTATATCAAAGTAGCTTACAAACTAAATATAAAAAATTTCGCTATCAAGAGTATACTAAGAGGAACGAACAATGATAAAATAAAAATAAGGGACAAGAAAAAAAAATAAATAAAATACAACAAACAAATAATCTGGGTCATACATCAAAATGAAAAACAAAAAAAAACGTTTACTACAATTTAAAATCCTATAACATACCATTAATCGCACTCCAATAAAACAGATAAGGTTAAGACCAGTCGTCATTGTAAAATTCTTGCAAGCTATAATATGCTTTATGTCTTAATAATAAAGATACAGATCTTTTAAAACTTATCTGTGTTGGACGTTGCTTCACGTCAACGGGCAAGTGGTTGTAAATTTTTAGGCTTTCATAGATAAGGGAGTTCTTGGTTAGTGCGCTCTTCGGAATCGGTAAAGGGAGATTGTTCGTTTGCCGAGTATTATAACTGTTAGAATTAGTTGTAGCATGAATTGCCTTTCTTTTATTTACCAAAGACACGGTTTCCAAAATAAAAATGCAAGGAAGTGTTAAAATTCCGTGCTCCCTGAACAAGGGCCTACAGGACTCTCGCGGCTTCACCCCGAAAATATAGCGTACCGCCCTCTTCTGTAAAATGAACGCTGAGTTAAACAACATCCGGCTACAAAAACCCCAGAAGGCAATGCCATACCTTAAGTGACTCTCAACCAGAGAAAAATAGACTGTTCTAGCCATTGCACGGCCCAACTCATTGGACACAATCCTGACGGCGTAACATCCTCTAGCTAGTTTGCTGTTCAGGGCCTCGATATGACCTTGAAACCTCAAGTTATCGTCAATCAGAATGCCGAGAAATCTGTTTACCTGCCTTCTTACCAACTCAACACCATCCAGAGATAGACCATTACAGCCACACTTAAAAGTAAGGACACTAGTCTTGTTTATGTTAAGACACAGCAGATTTGAGTCACACCACTCTCTAACCCTTCCAAGATCTTCGGAGACCATGTCCATCAATACATCTTGCTGTTTATGAGACCATAAGATAGTAGTGTCGTCGGCAAATATGCTGAACCTTCCTCTGATATCGATTGAAGCCAGGTCGTTTATGTAGAGCAGGAAAAGAATCGGTCCGAGCACCGATCCCTGGGGCACCCCGTGTTTAATATCACAAATTCCCGACACTCCAGCAGCCGACCTCACGAGTTGCTTCCTGTTTTCAAGGAAGGACTTAAACCACTGTAGTGCGACCCCCCTAAATCCATAACTATGAAGCTTCCCCAGCAGTATTCTGTGATTTACGCAGTCAAAAGCCTTGGAAAAATCACAGAATACCGCTGCGGCAACATCTCCGTCATTTAGGTTCTCATACAAACCCTCCAAAAAGGAAAACACTGCATCCTGCGTCCCTAAACCCTCTTGAAACCCAAACTGGAACTTACTTAAAATTTTGTGATTTTTCAAAAAACATACCATTCTCTTCTTAACAATGGTCTCCACAACCTTTGATAAAGATGGCAAGAGTGATATTGGCCGAAAGTTTGCAAAATCACTCTGCTCGCCTCCCTTGAACAGCGGATTCACAACTGCTATCTTTAGACAAGATGGAAATGTTCCAGAATCAAATGATGCATTCACCGAACAAACAAGGGAATCGAGTGCCCGATCCGGGAGAGCCTCCAGAACCCTAACAGACATCTGATCAATCCCCGATGCCCTCTTATTTTTTATTGTGTAAAGAATACATTTTAATTCATCCCGGTCGGTGTGTGACAAGTAAAAGGAATCTCTAATATTATTTTGAATGTATGATAGAGGATCAACATGAGATACCAAATTTTTTGTTAGTTTTTCCGCAACTGTACAGTAAAAATGGTTAAGTAAATTTTCATCGAACTCAATTTGATGTGTGCCGACTGAGTTACCTCTGAGATCGTTTACAATTTTCCAAGTTTCTCTAACCTTATTATGAGATCTGTCAATTTTGTTCCTATAGTGTTTTTGTTTAGCGATTTTTATTGTTTGTCTGTAAATCCTTCTGTAATTATTGAAATAAGTGTGAAAATATATATTTGCAGTGTATTTTCTCAAAGTATGCAACACTCTTAAATTAATAGACGAAGTTTTAATGCCAGGAGTAATCCACGGCTTTTTAAATTTGTCTCTTATTTTGCGTAAAGGAAAACATGTGTTAAAAATATTAGAAACAAGTTCATTAAAGCATTGCAGACCGTGAGGAGAATCATGTACCACCAGCCAGTTTGCATGTTCGCTGCATTGCCGAAATTTATGGAAATTTTCCGAACTATAAATTCTACCCAATCTATATTTTCTTGTTCTCTTATCTCTTCTAAAGGATAAAGTAACCAAAACTGATTCATGGTCTGATAAGCCCGATGGAATTACAGAAACATCATTGTTTTGAGAAATAAAGTTCAAACAAAAATAGTCGATGATACTACTGGAATAAGGTGAAATACGGGTTGGTTGTTTAACAAGCATTGAAAGATCAAACGAGAGTAGCAAATGTTTTAAATTCTGGGTTTGGATGCAATCGGCCATATAATTAACATTAAAATCTCCACACAGAATAACCTTGGAATTGGCCGAAACCTCGGAGAGCAACACCTCCAGAGACCCCAAGAACTCCCCCACACCACCACCTGGGGGTCGATAAATACAGATCAGATGTACATTAAAAATCCTACTATAAACAATAGAAAATTCAAACCTGCCCTCAGTTAAAAGGTGATCATATTTACTGACATTAATTAAAGAAAAGGATTCCAAAAATTTATTATTTATCAAAATCATTGTGCCTCCGTGACCCCTTTCCTTTCTAGAATAGGAACTGACAACGGAGTAATTGGGAATATAGCAAGGTTCTTCTGGCTTAAGCCAATGTTCAGTCAGCAACAAAATATCAGGCGAGCCGAGAGTCTCTACAAAAATAGTAAATTCGTCTTTTTTATTTCGTATACACTGTACGTTGAGAAGCAGAAGTGAAACACGACTACTGTCTTGTTTGTGTTTTAAGTTGTCTATAAAAAATGTATTGACTCTTCGCCTGATCTCTCATTACTGACAATTTCTGTATTAATGACACTATCACTTGAAGTGGCTGGTTCAGAATTAGAATAGTGCGGCCTGATATTGACATATCTAAGATTAGTAGTACTTTTAGAGTGAAAATTGTGAATACAGGCACTTATGATTCTACCCAATTTTAAAAGTCCCTTCCAATTTAAATAACAATTAGAATAATTAAAATCGCTATTCAAGAACATATTAGAAATGTCTAGGAAACGTATGGCAATGGCAAACATTTCCAACCTTTCCGAAACTGAGGCCAACCTTTGATTTACATTGAATATGCCATCAGAAAGTGTAGCATTAGTATTATTTACAAATGGTATATTGCAAATTACTAGATTTGTATTAAAGCACTTATTTGATAACAGTGTTATATCACTTACTCGTATATTATTGTCATTCAAACCCGCCAAAACAATTACATAATCATCAAGAGACAACTCACGAACATAACAGTCACAGGTATAAACTATGTCCTTAAATTTAGCACCTGGTTTACTTATTACCTGAATTTGATAATTACACAAATATTTAACTAACTGTTTGTAGAGTTTCTTTCCAAAATCATCAGTCAAAACAATAATTTTGTTTGATGTAATGACAGGGGTGCAGACATCAATTGATGATGACCGTGAAGTTCCGGAAGTATGACGTTCTGGGTCCGAGAGAGAAACTGATGAGATACATCCATTTATATTGCGTACACTACCACTCTTTCCATTGAAGCTCTGTTTTTTCGTTATCGCAGCGTTTATTGAGTTCTTATTGTTCCCAGCTATTTTCTTGGTTTTCTTCCTTGGGCTTGGTGAAATTGTTACTTCAGACAGTTCCGACGTGTTTTTCTTAAATTCGTTCAGTTCCGTCTCTTTTAAAATAAGGTCATCCTGAAGATCTTGGAGTACGTCTTTGAGGGATCTATTATCCGTCTCCAGGGCTCTGATAGAAGTAAGCATGAATGGGAATGATCTTAGCAAACTTCAGGGAAGATGGAAAAACTCCTCTTCTGAAGGAAGAGTTGATTGCATCAGCCAAAGTGGTTAGAGGATATTCCGGGAGTTCTTTTAGAATTTTTAAGGAAAGTCCATCATATCCGGCAGCATTCAAATTTCTCATCTGGCAGAAGGTCTCTCTCAGTTCCATTGAATTAGTTGGAAGGAAGGAGAATTGGTTTGAAATATTCACATTTGATAGGTAGTCTACACGCATAAAGTTGTTAATGTTGTACTTTGCAATATTATTTGTGGTATAATGAAGAATCATGTATACAAATTTAATACTTGGTATCGTGTAGACGTGTTTTATATCGATCCGCAGTTTTAGTTATTTTATATCAGTTTTTAAATAGTTTAAAGCATAAAATTAATATGCCTGATAGTAGTGATGGTGAGAAAAACGAAAAACAAAATAAAACACGGAAAAATCCGAGATATTTAATGAAAACAAGGAGTTTTTCAGTGGGATCAAAGGTAGATTTAACTACAGAGCAAATTGAAAAAATCATAGGTATCGAGATAGAAAACAAATTCCTACCATGCGCTGCCGAGAATGCCGATAAAAAACGTACGCCAACTGATAACGTGCAGGCTAATAAAACAACTGAGTACGTTTACACCGATAATGGTGACTCGGAGATGATAAACATTTGTAAGGTTCCTGATGACGTATTTAAACCAAAAAAATCGATGTTACACACTCCCCCTTCAACAAAAATCATAGAAACGGTCATAGATGATAAAGAAAGAGAAATTGAAAATTTAGGAAAAAGGAATAGATCTGTTACGACACCCGAAATAGAAAAAAATTCAAAAAGACAGTGCGACAGAACAACCCCCATAGCTCAACATAACATGAAAATTACACAATGCAGGTGAAAAAAAATGAAATTGATATAGAAGAAATTATTTTTGAGGCCTTTTCATCACTAGATAAAATTGCAGATGTATCACATCAGCATATCGAGTCTCAAGTTGAACAAGACTCCATAAATAATGCAAGCCTTAAGATCCATAAATCCCTAACAATGCTTTTGTTTAAGATCGGAATATTGGAAAAAGAAAATATTATGTTAAAATATAACCCAGAAAATAGAAACAACCCCAGTAGTGAAGGTGAAATAAATAAAACCAAAATAAGATCTTATGCTGATGTTAGTGCCTTAACCAGAACGATCACTACACAACCACAAAACATATCAACTGAACCAAATCATAAGTGGACAACACCAAACATTCAAAGAAAGCTTGAATCCAAAATATCCGTTAAGAACAGTAACGATGCATCTACCACCATGCAACAAATAAAGAAAAGCTTGTCAACCAAAAATATAGGCGGAGGATTTAAGAATGTAAGATATTTAAAAAGTGGAGCAGTGATAGTTGAAAGTCACAACGAGGAACAGCAAGAAAAATTAAAAATGGCACTAACAAATAAAAAAGATGTAAAAATTACAGATACCGGTAATGTAGAACCTATGTTTATGCTGACTGGAATAAGAAAAGGATTAACTAACATGGAATTACTGGCGGATATATTAAACTTAAACGAAGATATAGAAAAAGAGTTCGGGAGATCAATGATTGACAAAATAAAAATAATTACAAAACGAACTTGTAGAAATCAATTCAAGGAAAATTGGATTTTGCAAGCACCACCGGACATAGCTAAATGTTTCCTTAAGAAGCAAAAAATTTGCGTAGATCTTATGGTTGTTTATGTACAGGAATATTTTAACTTGGCAATGTGCTTTAACTGCTCTGGATTTGGACATGTTGCTAAATATTGTAGTGGAAAAGCATGTTGTTATAGTTGAGGAGAGGAACATCAGGGAAGAAGCTGTGCCAGTGAAGAATTAAGATGTCCAAACTGTACAAAACTTAAACTTAAAATGGAAGAGTGCCGACATTCTGCAAAAGATTTTCAATGCCCTGTATACCAACGAAGGCTTGGTCAATATCAGAGTAATATTAATTATGACACTGCTCAATCTAAAGATTTTTTACCACTAGTCACATAGGAAACAAACATATTAAAACAGTGATGCACCAAAATGCGCAGTCCTTGGGAAATAAAGTGGACCGTATTAATGCTGCGCTAAGCTTAGATGAAAAATGTGAGATTCTCTGTATAACCGAACACTGGAAAACAGAAGATCAGATTAAAAAATTGACAATTGACAACTTTCGTTTAATATCAGCGTTATGCAGGGAAGAAGGTAAACATGGAGGATCAGCAGTATACTGCAAAAATGGACTCCAGTGCAAATCAAGGGTAAAACTAAATAATTTATCAACTATTGGTGAGTTTGAGTGTGCAGTAGCAGAATGTACATTCACAAAATTAAATAGGGTTATTGTTGTTTCAATATATAGACCTCCTGGAGGGGATATAAACATATTCATGACACAGCTTGAAAAGTTATTAATAAAAATTTTTAATGAAAATAAAAAAACGTTTATAGTAGGGGACTTTAATATTGAAATGTTAAAAGACAATAAAGATAACAGAAATTTTACATCATTAATGAACTCATTTAATTTATATCAAACCATACACGAAAATACTAGAATAACAGCAAATGGCGGTAGCTGTGTGGATAATATATTTACAAATGGTGAATATGTAAAAGCATCGGTATGTGAGAATTTTGTATCTGATCACACTGCACAGAAGATCACTTTTGAATTGAACTATAAAAATGAACACATTTTACAGTACAAACGTCTTTTGACAGAAAAAAACAGGAGTGATTTTTTGCATAGTTTGCAAGAACAGGATTGGACAGAAGTCTATGACTGTGAAGAGCATAATGTAAACGATCAGTGGAACGTTTTCATGAATACATTTAAAAGTTTGTTTAATCAAAGCTTCCCCCTAAAATTAGTAGGAAAACAACAAAAGCCCAAATTGTATAAAGATGTAAATATTATAGAATGTAAGCGTAGATTAGATATTTTGTTAACATTGTCAAATCATAATTGCGCATATAAGAAAAGATATGTTATTGAAAAAAAGAACTATGATAATTTATTAGTTAATGCTCGTGCTAAACAATATGAGAACCGAATAAAGATGTCAGACAATAAATCTAAATGCATGTGGTCTATCTGTAAAGAAATCAGTGAAGTGAGCGGTGCGTCTGAAATCAAAATGGAAGGTGACCCTGAACATATTGCAAATGAATATAATAACTTTTTAATTTCTGTAATTCCTGATTTGTTAAGTAGTTTAGTAGCAATACCTTTTGAAAATAGGATTAGTAGTAACATAGGTACAATGTTTCTGAGTCCAGTAACCGAGGATGAGATTTGTAACATAGCACAGAAGTTAAAAAATAAAAATAGTAGCGGAATAGACGAAATTCCAACGAGCATTATAAAAGTTGCAGCTGGGAAGGTTGTGCTATGTCATAAATAACTCATTTAAATTCGGAATATTTCCTGAATATTTGAAATTAGCTCTTATTAAACCCTGCTATAAAAAAGGAGAGCCTGCAATTTTAAATAATTATAGACCTATAAGCTTGTTACCAGGTTTCTCAAAATTTTTTGAATCAGCAATGAGCACAAGATTGATTAACTTTTTTAACCAATGTAATTTATTTGGTCACTGTCAGCATGGCTTCCTAAAGGGCAAATCAACACAAACAGCGATTTTTGCTTTTATTAAAGATATCCTACAGCACTTTGAAAATGGGGATATAGCAATTGGTATGTTATTGGATTTATCCAAAGCATATGATTGCCTAGATAGAGACTTACTTATTAAAAAATTAGAAAACTATGGAATAAGAGGTAATGCCAAAAAATGGTTTTCCTCATATATTGACAACAGAAGGCAAATGGTGACAGTCACTAAAGATGGGAAAACTGGGTACTCAGAAATTTTGTACAATAATATAGGAATAGCACAGAGTAGTATTTTGGGGCCGATACTGTTCATTGTCTTTATTAACGACTTGTGCCTGTTGTTGAATTCCTGTAGTCAAAATATTGTTAAATATGCAGACGATACAAACTTAATTGTTGGTAGTAAAACACTACAAGAATTGGAAAACAAAGCTGAGGAATTCTTTAATAAGGTTACAGAGTGGTTCTGTATGAATAGATTGATTTTGAATAGAGAAAAAACAAATATTTTGTTGTTTAAAACAAAGCAGTCTAACATACCCAGACCACTACAAATTGAGTTAAACGGCCACAACCTGGATGTGAGTGAAAATGCAAAATTGTTAGGAATTTATATTAATGAACACCTGGATTGGTCCTATCACATAACACAAGTAACTAAAAAACTTAACTCGATTTGCTATGGTATTAGGGTGGTTAGTAGATATATTAATGAAAACTTTCTGAAAATATTGTATTTCGCAAATTTCGAGTCAGTACTGAAATATGGAATTATTTTCTGGGGAAGGGACAGCATGTTGCAAAATGTTTTTGTAATTCAGAAAAGATTAGTTAGAATTATTAAAAAAATGGACTATCTCCAGAGCTGTAGATCAGTATTTAAAAGGATGGGGATTATGACTACCTATGCAGTATACATATATGAATGTCTAATATTTTTCTTTTGTAATAAATACCTTTTTGAGGCTAAAACAGGCCAGTATTATAACACAAGAACATTAAATTTTAAATATCCAACTCATAGGCTCTCGCTCACAGAAAAGGCTCCTCATTATATGTGTGTAAAATTATATAATGCTCTCCCTATCCAGATAAAGGGTATTGAGTCGGTTAAAAAATTTAAACTGTCTGTTAAAAATTTATTGGTGAATCTAGAACCGTATTGTCTAGAGGATTTTTGTACGGATTTGTAAAGGTGTTCTGTGACACTTGACGTCATTTCATTTCATGTTCATTGTGAAATTTGTAATGTGATTTGAAATAAAGAGTTTATTATTATTATTATTATTATTATTATTTAGGGATAGATTGTAGCATGTAGATTAAATTACTGTATCTATGTATTATATGCGTTTGAACACTGCGAGTGTCTTCTCTATGCCGACGATTTAAAGTTCTTTCGTGTTGTTGATAAGGTGGAGGACTGTCAGATGATTCAGTCTGACCTTGACAACTTCAGCGCATGGTGTAGTGATAATTTTTTAAGACTAAATTCCACAAAATGTAAATTCCTAAGTTTTCACCGTCGGAAAGTTCCTATTCGTTCTAGTTATATTTTGAATGGTCATTTCTTGGATGAAGTTGTTACTTTTAATGACCTGGGTGTTACATTTGACCAGGAATTGAATTTTAACACTCATCTTGATAACATTATTTTGAAGGGCTTTAGAATGCTAGGTTTTATTAGGAGAAACTGCGATAATATTAATGATACTAAAGCCATAAAAAGTTTATATTATTGTTTAGTTCGTAGTATTTTAGAATATAACTGTGTGGTGTGGTCACCCTATTATAACTCCCACATTAAACGGCTTGAAAATGTACAAAATAAATTTTGCAAATTTATTTTGTACAAGCATTGATTTCCGTATAGAGATATTCCATATAACGTCAGATCCCAGTTGGTGGGCTTGGATTCCTTGGAAAAAAGAAGACAAAATGCAATGTTATTTTTTCTATTTAAATTAATTAACGGGCACATTGACAGCAGTATGCTTTTATCTAATATCTTTTTCAAAATACCAGCAAGATCTACCCGCCACAGAATAGTATATTATTTTATATGGAGGAAAAGTGATAGTTTTCATGGCGCGCTTGTGTTTAACAGCCGAACGGAGTGAGGCTGGTAATAGAGAGCAAGCCATGAAAAGTAACTTTTCCTCCAAATAAAATATGCTGTTTTTTCTTCAAATGTCGACAAATTAATGCAAAAACATCTCTTTTTAATAGTAATAATATCTAATTATTATTAAAGATAAATGGGTTCGCAAGGCGGCTTAGACCACGGTCGTAGGTGGCCTTGCTTAGACCGGTGTCTGTGAATATAACATAAAGCTGTCAGTGGACACTGTCAACAATAATTAATCTTTTAAGATTGCATCTCCGATTGCGTTTTAATTCCGTATTGATAAGCAGTTATTGAGTAAGTTCGATTAAATAATAACCAATTTGTTCCTAAATTAGTGATTTTTAGAAATGCAGTCACAAATTGAGTGATAAATACAAATTGTAGTTTAATAAATCTTGAGTTGTTGACGCTTATTTTGTTGTCTGTTTGTATTGTATCTATGTTGCTATGACAACACTTTTACCTCCGCCGGCGGAAAAGTGAAAAGTAAAGCTCCGGCGGAGGAAAAACGAAACTTCACGGCCGCCTACACAGTCGAGTAATGACGGATTTACTGACGTTTGAAGAAAAAATTATTTTATGAGGGACCACATCGCACAAATTATGGTTTTAGACGAATATCTAATCGACTTGTGAAGGTCTATAATGATGATATTAATGACTGTGATTTGTTTGGCTGTTCATTCTTGAGCTTTAAAAAGAAGATCTTATCTCGATAGTTATTGTTCTTTTAAAATTTTATGTACATTTTCAGCAAAGTGGATATTTTTATAATAATTATGTTGTGTACCATTTGGAATATTTTGTAATTCTGTAGTGTACTTGCCAAATAAATAAATAAATAAATATAAAATACAAAATAATAATAAAAACTTAGAAATAAAATTGTATATTGGCACATAAAGGAATACCTGATATACCTAGGTGTCAAAAAAATGTTAGCTTAGAATTTAAGGATATTTTTTTGTTAAATGTACCTGATTTTTATACCATGGTAAAAAAAAGCTGAATAAATTATTATTATTATTTTTAGGTACCTACTTATTTTAGGAATTTTGTCACATGCTGACATTGTGTTAGTGGGTGACTATCTCTATTTTCTGGATCAGTGCTACAGTAACCTACTTATTGTCTGTTTGTAAATTCGCTATTTCAGAATTGCACTACACTAAACGGGCAGGGGACGTGTATAAATTATAAATGTGTGGCCTACAGAACTGAATATATGAAAAATAAGGATTTTTAGATATTCAATTAGAAACACTATAACACAAAATAAGTTTTACCGAAAATTATAGTTATTTAACTTACCTGTCGTGGTAAATGAACTATGCAAATCTTCGGATGAAGCTCCAAAATCTGATGTTCGTCTACAATTTTAACAGGCAAACGTAAATATAATTTATTCCGTTCTTTAAGTCCAGTTCTAGAAAGAAGAATAGAGAATGATATTAGGCAGTAAAATACAGGAGTTATGGTTCTGTATCAAACACAACTTAAAAGGTATAATTATTATATCTAAACATTGCATTTTTTGTATTTAAAAAAACACTCACTCCATTTCATAAGAAATATAGTATGGTAAAAAATAAAATGTTGCAGGAGACAGAAATGACACTAATGACAAGCCAGTCAAGAAGCGGTCAAGCCACAGGCACGGAAAGAAACTCGCGGATGCTGTGACAGTATCGCTACATTCCAGGCGTGCGCGCGCACCTGCGCGTCATGTCTTCGTGATGCAACCAATCGTTTGTATGTGTCCTGGTGGTCTAGGGGTTTGCATGATTAGCCTTCACTTCGGCGACTCGAGTTCAAACCCCGTCGGTGTTTTAAAATTTTTTTTAAGGTTATATTTCTAAACTGTTTTTTTCTTGTTTTTGGGTATGTCTTGGGTTAGATTGGGTTAGCACCTGGTTAGTTTCCTTTTCTTGAGCCCCCGTAGCGAGCGGTAGCGAGCGGAGGGCCATTCGAAAAGTGAAATATGGCATGGAATGTAGCGATACTGTCACAGCATCCGCGAGTCGGAAAGAAGCGTCCAGTCTAGCCAAAGACGATCTTATTCATTCACGGCCACCTAGGTAGCCGTGATTCATTGCGTCTAGGGTCTAGAACACCGATCTCCATCGGTGGTCTAGAAGAGCCACTAGTGTTAAAAGGGTAGAGTTTTAAGATCCTTTACATGCGTAGACGACTATATCAAAATCGGCCTCTCCTATTGGTCGATCCGCATGGCCCTCCGCTCGCTTCGCTCGCTACGGTGGCTCAATGAGAGGCATTTACCTAAGTGCTAACCCAAACTAACCCGAAATCAAGAAAAAAGCTGCTTAGAAACATCTTTAAAAAATAATTAAAAAAGCAACGGGGGTTTGATCCAGGTGGGACCCAACTATCTAACCCTCTCGACCACGAGAGCTCTTGCGCAAATTGATTGCATCACGAAGACATATTGTAACACGAGATGGATCGACCAATAGGAGAGGCCGATTTTGATATAGTCGTCTACGCCTGTAAAGAATATTAAAAGGCCAAAGAGTCTAGAGAGCAGCATTTAAAGATTTTTTACAGGCGTAGCCGACTATATCAAAATCGGCCTCTCCTATTGGTCGATCCGCATGGCCTTCCGCTCGCTTCGCTCGCTACGGGGGCTCAAGAAAGGAAACTAACCAGATGCTAACCCAAGACATACACAAAATCAATAAAAAAACAGAAAGGAAACTAACCAGGTGCTAACCCAAACTAACCCAAGACATACACAAAATCAAAGAAAAAACTGTTTAGAAGCATAATCTTTAAAAAAAATACAAAAAAGCAACGGGGTTCAAACCTGTGCCATCCAGGTGGGACCCAACTATCTAAACCTCTAAACCACGATAGCTCTTGCGACAAATTGATTGCATCACGAAGACATATTGTAATACGAGATGGATCGACCAATAGGAGAGGCCGATTTTGATATAGTCGTCTACGCTTGTAAAGTATCTTAAAATACTAGGGAGCAGACAGGCGGAGCTAGTTGACTCCAACGCCATCTAGTGTAGGTGGCGTTGACTCGATCGATTACATTCGTGCCATGCCTTCGCCATTGTCTTCGCATTTTAAGATCCATCACACACACACTGTAAAAATCGGCTTCTCCTATTGGTCGATCCGCATGGCCCTCCGCTCGCTTCGTTCGCTACGGGGGCTCAGGAAATGAAAACTAACCAGGTACTAACCCAAGACATACCCAAAATCAAGAAAAGAACTGTTTAGAAACATAATCTTTAAAAACAAACAAAAAAAGCAACGGGGTTTGAACCCGGGCCGTCCAGGTGAGACCCAACCATCTAAACCTCTCGACCACGAGAGCTCTTACGGTAAACTTATTACATCACGAAGACATATTGTAATACGAGATGGATCGACCAATAGGAGAGGTCGATTTTTACATAGTGCTTTACTTGTGTAAAGGATCTTAAAATGCCAATTTGTCGCAAGAGCCCTCGTGGTCGAGAGGTCTAGATGGTTAGGTCTCAATTCGTTGCTTTTTTAATTTTTTTACGGTTAAGTTTCTAAACAGTTTTTTCTTGATTTTGGATATGTCTTGGGATAGTTTTGGTTAGCAAACAGTGTTTTTCTTGATTTGGGGTATGTCTTGGGTTAGCACCTGGTTAGTTTCCAGAGGGTCATGCGAAAAGTGAAATAATACTTAGTGTAATACGTTCCCGTACTTTGGATTCGCTCCTCCTGTCTGCTCCCTAGACTCTTGTACTAGTGTTGGGAAAAGCCGATGATTTCAATAATCGACTACTCGGTACTCGAGCGATTCCAATAATACAACTTTATTGGTGTCAATACATAAAAATGTTTACACAAGCCAGGAAGAAATCTGTCACACAGGACACTAAAATCAATTTATAAAATCTACAGGAAGCTTAAATCTATGTATAAAAATAATACTACTAATAAAAAATACTGTTGAAAAAACAGCATTAACATTACAATTCACATGTTGGACAAGCATTTAAAGATCCTTTACACAAATAGTGCACTATGTAAAAATCGACCTCTTCTATTGGTCGATCCATCTCGTATTACGATATGTCTACGTGATGCAATCGATTTCTATCAAGAACTCTTGTGGTGTAGAGGTTTAGATCGTTGGGTCTCACCTCGAAAACGCGGGTTCGAACCCCGTTGCTTTTTTTATTATTTTTTTAAAGATTATGTTTCTAAACAGCTTTTTTTCTTGATTCTGGGTATGTCTTGGGTTAGATTGGGTTAGCACTTGGTTAGTTTCCTTTTGTTGAGCCCCCGTAGCGAGCGAAGCGAGCGGAGAGCCCTGCGGATCGACCAATGGGAAAGGCCGATTTTTATATAGTGCACTATTTGTGTAAAGGATCTTATAATGCGTTGGACAAGATTACAATTGAAAATCTGTGGTCTAGGTATTCCTGATGACTGTAGAAGGCGTGACTGGTGAGAAACCCCTTAAGCCGGGGCCGTACATGCGGCATTCGACGAACTCCGAGCAAGGGTTTGCCGAACTTCGATCAGTGCGTATGGAAAGTTTGCAGTTTGGCAAATCGTTCGGCACTCGCTCGTCTTTTCCCGCGCGGTGTCGGTAAATTTGCATGCATCAAAGAGAATGGGCGCTCGCTTCGCTGTTGTTCGTGGAGTCATCCACACGTCCAGATATTTGTAGTTCGCCTTTAACAACGTCTGGAGATTGTAAGAGTGAAGTTTGTTTCACTTTTCACCTAGTAAGCAAGTGATACTTTGTATTGTGGCATTTTTGCGTATATTGAGTATTGTTTATATACATACATATATTCATTATTTAGGTAGGTACTTTATGCAGCATATTTTGACTTTACTTTTATTAACCTGAAATCCAGCAGGTATCTAGGATTTTGTTTCGAGGGGAGTCTGACCATTTGCGGGATAATAGTCTCTCAGGCTTGGAGCAATAAAAACCGGCCGCATAGCACGACAAAAGCAGCCGCAGCAATAATTGCCACAGAATCATCGCTATTCATGTTTATTTTCAATCGAAACTTTCTGGCGAACATTCGGCGTTTCCCACTTTTTCGATCGCAGTTCGGCAATGCCCGCATGTTTGAATGAAAAAGCGAACTCCGTTTGGCTAGGTTCGGTAGTTGGCGAACATTCGCAGTTCGCCGACTGCCGCATGTGCGACCTCGGCATTAAATGATATAAAGGGGAGCTCTTTAACATCACGTGGCACGTTATTATAAAAATTGATTGACAGGCAAGGCAACCCGGGCCACTCCTGCATCTCTCGACGCTGTTAACCGGGAATTAAGTTCTGTCGGTGGCGAGTGTTATAATTGTGGACATCTTGGTGTGCGGGGTATAAATCTTGGTTGCGTTTTATGTGGAGCAAGTTTTCGTAGATAAATAAAGATGCAAGTATAAGAATCTTTAATTTTTGGAAAGCATGTCTGCAGTCCGCCCTATAGGATAATATGTAAATTTTAACGCCATTACTAATTTTAAGCCCATAATATATATTTTAAAATATTTAATTAAAATCAGACATTTAAAGGTGCCTACAGACCTGACGAGACGCGCGCGCGACACGCACGCGACGCGCCGACAACGCGCCTGCTACGCGAACGCGACGCGCACGGTTTTCTCGCGCGCCTGCTGTGAGCCATGTAGACAGACACGCGCGCCACGCGACTAAGTTCTATTGCACTTCTTTACTGATTCTCGCGCGATGGCTACGCTCCTACTACTACACGTCCACACTGCGCCTCGCTATTTCTTTGATCTGCCGTCGAAAAACCGACAGCAGACGGGTAGCGACGCGCCTCGGACAGGCGGCGCCAGCGCCGCGCGCGCGCCCAGTCCACACTAAGGAATTTGGACTGTCGCGTACGTGTCGCGCGCGCGTCGCGTCAGGTCTGTACGCACCTTTAGGAAAGCACATGAAAAGCGAAAGAGTTTTTTCTCAAAACAATTCTATTTTCGGTTTACTGGTTCGGGTGCTTCATATTGGATACTTTATAAATACATTTATAACCGTTTTATTAAACTGAACTATATTAGTATATTATGATATAAGTGTATAATAGGGCCTTTAAAGCACGCGCGACATATTTCTAAACAGTGGCGTAGCTAAACCAAACGTAGGCGTCGGCCAAATCCGCTTTGCGAGGTCCTTTTTATATCTCGGTTGATGGTTATGAAAAGTGCTTAGTGAAATTATTCAGCAATACCTGATAAGAACGAGTTTATTGTTAATTAACCTTTAAATAACAGCTACCACTAAACATTTAAAGCTAATCAAACATTATACAAACGGTATAGTATATAATATACTATAAAACATTATAAAATTAGTACTTTTCTGCTTTTTGCTGGACTAATTTTTTTCAGTATTGAATCGTAGCTTAATCGGGACGCTATTTCAGCTTCAATCGATAAAACTGCCAATGCAGTTAGTCTCTATTGGCCCATTGTGCTTCTTAAATGGTTGTTAATAAGTTTCAGCGTTGAAAAGCTCCTCTCAGCCGAAGGGGTACTGACCGGAACTGTCAGCATAATTCTAATTTGGATATATTTCTTGCAAATTGTTTTCTAAAATATATCGTAAAAGTTGTTTTTCATCTGGTATAGAGTCTAGTGAATTAGACCTGACCAATTCTTTACAATGCTTGTGCAGATCTTCTTTTGATAGAGATTTCAAATAATTTATGTCGTTAATAAAGCTAAATCGTTCAAAATATTGGTTAAGTGATTTGAATCGACATTTAGTGTCGGCTATGATAGCATCTATCATGGTAATGAAAAAGCCAACTTGATGGAACTGCATTTCAAGAGATTGCGAGGGGGAAACTACCTTAGAATTTTGGTGTACAGTTTAATAGAATTTTTTAGAATTTATTAGCATTTCTTAGAATTATCAGAAATTTTCAGTATTTTTAGTAATTTTTAGCATTTTATAGAATTTAATTAAAATTTTTTAGAATGTATTCAGAATTTTTATGTATTGCGCATACTCAACCACACGCGCAACTTACCGGCTACAGCCATTACCTCTGTTGTAGGAGATATTGCCACAATGCGTCGCCGCGCCGCGCCGGCGATCTTCCGCAATAAATATATAGTTTTTTTTTCAGAAATTTTTACTTTTTTTGAATTTTTAAAAATTTTTGAAACAATTACATAAGAATTAGCATTTTTTTAATTTTAGATTTTTTGGGGTACTTACAAAATTGGATAGGTAGTATCCCCATCGATAGATTGTATAGGTTCATCAATGTGTTCATACCCAAACATTCTTTTCTTTCTCGCTATTTTTTGTCTTTAAATTGTGTCGGGATTTCATAACTACTTTTTTCTACAAACGATCGAGCTTGTGCAACAGCTTCTTCAAATGCTGTATTACGATATTCTTGTATTCAGATACAAAAAGAACGTAAAATGTCAATGATGCCCTTTAAGTTAACATTCACCGACTGCCATAGTTTGCTTATATTGTTGACACGTAGGAAAGTTTCGTACCATACGTGTACTGCTACAACAAACGCAAAAGTGAACATTTCATTTAAGATAGCTTTACAGTCACTCAGAGTTTCAGAATCTTTATCTTGTAGATCATTTACACTATCTATGATATCATCAAATTGCAAAAATAACGCTTTAACTGCTCCAATCCGACTTTCCCATCTTGTCTCAGACATAGCTTTTAATGTCTATTTCAGTTTAGATTTAACAAGCTTCCATCGTTTACTAGATACTGAAAAGAGCACATATATTTTATTTACAAAGGCCAAAAAATACTTTAGCAGTTACAGAAGAGTTCGCTACACCTACCAATAGCAAATTCCAACTGTGATAACCACAAGGCGTATAGAATTCTCTTGGATTAATATTATATAATTAATAATACAACCATATGATTTGAAAGTTCGTAGAAAATTTGTTAATTTGCAGTAGATAAAATTAAATTTTTAATGAGTTCTGTGATATTTAAGAGTTTTGTATAGTATTAAGCTTATTGGCTTTACGTTTTTATTTTGGGAAATCCAGAAGTGCACATTTTTAGGTTCGATGACCTACTTTTTGCGAGGCCCCAAAGGGCGCGAGGCCGTCGGCAGTGCAGTCGCCGACGCCTAGCTACGCCACTGTTTCTAAACACGACGCGCAGCGGAATGTTTTGTAAGTCGCAAGGGCTTTGAAGGCCTCTTATACACGTATATCATACGCTATTTTTTATTACGAATGCATCATAATCTCAAAAATGTTTTAAATATTAAACTTAAGGGATATATTGACGAATATATTAACCTGTCACATTTGACATGATCAAATGTTTCTATAGCAACCTTTAAAAAAGTAGGCGCATCATAAACATCATTTTTCTTCAAACGTCAGCAAATCCGTCATTACTCGACTGTGTAGGCGGCCGTGAAGTTTCGTTTTTCCTCCGCCGTAGCTTTACTTTTCACTTTTACCTCCGCCGTTGTCATAGCAACGTAGATACAATACAAACAGACAACAAAATAAGCGTCAACAACTCAAGATTTATTAAACTACAATTTGTATTTATCACTCAATTTGTGACTGCTTTTCTAAAAATCACTAATTTAGGAACAAATTGGTTATTATTTAATCGAATTTACTCAATAACTGCTTATCAATACGGAATTAAAACGCAATCGGAGACGCCATCTTAAAAAAATAATTATTGTTGACAGCACGATACACATATAACGGTATGCTGATTTCTAGACTTGTTTTTGACTCACCCGCGCATCTACGTCACCCGGGAAAAAATGTTCCTATTGACGCTGTCATAGTTTATTTAGTTAAGTGAATTTTTAGATTTGTTTTGTGTTTATATATGTTATAGGATTATTTAAATTAAAAACTTATAGTATAATTATGCCGAACTGGACCACCAAAGGGAGTAATATTAAATATTTTCATTTTCCTAAACATGAGTTAGCAAATAAGTCGATTCGTGCTTGTCGAAGAGAAGATGGAATTAACATAAAATATGGTGAGTATCTTTAATTATTAAGGCTTTACTTTATTATTTATTATTTTTATCACATATTTCCACGATTTACATGATTTTTTATGGCAGTGGCACACACTCTAAAGGGAGATCCTATGGCTAGAGATGGATCCTAATTTCACGTACCTTACCGTGATTTTAGCTGCCGCTAATTCGACATTCAGGTTGAAGTGTGATTGAAGTGAAACTTCTTAACGCGCGCCGGGAGGAATATTTACACATGGTACCAGGGTGCTAAAATCGGTTAGGTTCTGTAGCGCTGCATAAGCTCATTGATTTGCGCACCTAATCGCGCCATGTCTTCGCGATGCAGTCGTTCTGTTCCAACAACTCTCGTGGCCGAGTGGTCTAGGTGGTTAGGTCTCGATTCGGCGGTTCTATTGGCGTAGCGGCGCGGCCTGAGTTCGAACGCCGTTGGTTTTTCTAACTTTTTTTAAGGTTAAGTTTCTAATACAGTTTTATGAAGAATATTTTTTTTCATTTGGGCCTTTTCTTTTTGTTAATTGAGTGGTATATTTTAAAAAATTACTTTTTAACGAAATCCGTTACGATATGTATATGATTTTATTGTGATATGTTTGTTAGCTTACAAGCAAAAAATATGGGATTTGTTCTATTACCTTGTCAAGACATAAGCGAAACTTTTATCAAGAATATATTTTTTTTCATTTAGGCCTTCCCTTTTTGTTAATTAGTATTATATTTAAAAAATGGTATATTTAAAAAACTACTTTTTAACCAAATCCGGTACGATATGTAGGGGTCGTCATTTCCTTGACAACTTCTTGATTTTATCTTGATCTTGTCTTGATTTCAAGACAAGATCATGACACGAAATGATCCTTGTTTTTCAACACAAGACAAGAAATTAGTTCTCAAGTCCAAGCTTTCTTGGAAAGAAACCAACAAAATCTTGAAATTTCTTGAATATGTAAAATAAAAAAAAAACTTATTTGTTTTGCTAGTTTATTGAAAAAAAAAACAAAGCACTGAAACATTTTTAATGGAATGATAAAAAAATTATTATGTAAAAAATAACTTTTTTATTTTCAAAAATTTTTGGATATGTTATGGCTTAAGGTATTGGGATCAAAAAGTACTTTGCAAACCGAGTCTACTTCAGTGGAAATGAAATAAATATGTAAAAATGGGCAAAAAATATTTGAAAGGGTTCAGAATATTGACTATTAAATAATGAGGCCAATACAAAGAAAATTAAAATTGTACTTTAAGTTTGGTAAAACTATATCTTGTGGGCTAAATTAAATTGAATAATTTTTTAATGCTTAATCACTTTTTATTTGCAAGGGATTTTTTTTATTATTTTTGGATATGTTATGGGCTAAGATATTAGAATCAAAAAGAACTTTTCTCAGCTGATCTACTTCAGTGGCGTACAGAATATTTGAATTTACGTAATTTTTTTTAAATTAAGGAAAAATTCATTTATGAAGTAATGAACTATAAAACAATACTATCATGACCGCGTACCCCTCGATTTTACGCATCAAGTATAAACATCACATCAACCAATCTCATCCCGACTTTTTTACTTAGTTCTCAAATGTTGAAATAATACTTAAATAACCATTTATACATTTAAAAACAGCATATTTTATTTGGAGGAAAAGTTACTTTTCATGGCTTGCTCTCTATTACCAGCCTCACTCCGTTCGGCTGTTAAACACGAGCGCGCCATGAAAAGTATCACTTTTCCTCCATATAAAATAATATACTATTTAAGCACGTTGATTATGATGCATGCGTAATAAAAAATATTTAAAGTAACGAATAAGAAATGTATAATCCTACACTACATTTACTTTTAGCTCAATAAATACAATTTATTCTGTACTTTCAACCAAAAATATTACATATTATTTCATATATTATGTAATTAATTAGTAATCTGTGCTGTTAGTGTTTTTCTCTAACTTATTATTGTTTGTTAATACATATCAAAATAGGGAATAACACTGTATTATGACTTAAAACGTAGTATAAGTAATCTTTGTATCATGGGTCAGAAAGATAGCTCTGGATCAGGTCAATACTGTTACGGTTAAAATTGTAACGCTCTAATTTGTTTAGCAGAATTCCGTGCGGAACACAATCAAAAGCCTTACTCAGGTCACAAAATCTACTGGACATATATTTGCCCTCTTCAAATGACTCATAGACCCGAGAAGCCAGGTCCAGGATACCCAAGGAGGTACTGAGACCACTACGAAAACCGAACTGACGATGACGAGACGAGAACAGTCCATTATTGATTGAAAAAAATTTTAAATCCTTATCGCCATACATTTCTCAAAAATCTTTGAAATTACTGGCAGGAGTGAAATGAGTCTATAATTTGAGGTATTCTGAACGTCACCCTTCTTGTATATGGGGACAACTATTGCTCTCTTTAAAACTGTTGGAAAAACATTTTCTCGGATACATTGATTTATAAGATTGGTTAGTGGAGATATAATATTCCTAATGCTTTTTATCAAGTCAACATTGAAACCGAAGGGATCCCGGCTTTTCTTATTTTTAAGTTGGTCCAATATGTCCCTGACTTCGTTAAAAGTTACTTCGGTCATTGGAAAGGTGTCATGGAGGAATAAGGGGACATTTGCAACCGGGTCGCATCGTGTAGGAAACGGATGCGAAACCTGCATCTCCGTTCCCTAAGTGGTTAACGCACCTAATCGCGCGATGTCTTCGGGATGCAATCAATTTGCGGCAAGAGCCCTCGTGGTCGATAGGTCTAGATGGTTAGGTTCGGAGGCTATTGGGTTCAAACCCCGTTGTTTTTTTTTATTTTTTTAGGTTAAGTTTCTAAACAGTTTTTTCTTGATTTTGAGTATGTCATGGGTTAGTTTGGGTTAGCACCTGGTTAGTTTCCTTTTCTTGAGCCCCCGTAGCGAGCGAAGCGGGCGGAGGGCCATGCGAAAAGAGAAATATTATGTAACAGCGTATTCCAGGCGCCCAAATCAGTGCGTTAACCCCTTGGGAACGGATATATCCGTTTCCTACACCTATAGCCGTTTCCTAGCCGAATAGGAAACGGAAATATGCAACCGGGGCCATAGCAGACGGCTCTATTTGCTTTTGAAGATCTGTCGCCACATTCACAAAAAAGTCATTAAAGTGATCAGCCGTGATGTGACATCCCGTTTTGGTCATTAATTAAAGTAAGTTTTTGGTATGCCCCGGTACTAACCATGCTCTCGTTCGAAGTACGAAATTTAATTCCGGTTTTGTGTTCGATTTCATATCTGTTGAGCGTGACCTAGGAAATCCGCTTTGATTGGATTGGAACGTCTAGGAACGCCGCAGTAAAATTGCGTGCGCGCGGTCTTCATCGGTCAAGACGCGAACGGGTGGTCTTTTTCAGCTAAGAAGGTACAAGCCCTTTCCCAGAGAAGCCTTTCAATCGTTATGTCGATTTTAAAATTTGTTTTACGCCGAGTTATTTGTGGTGGATTTTGTCGACTAACGAGTAGTTATTCCCGTAGTAGCTGTTGAGATTCGTTTCGATTAAGTTTAGTGCTGTACAGGGTTATCCAACGAGGACTAGACAAGGCGATTTTTTTACTTTTCCTGTACTTTTATAAAAAAAAAACTGAAATAGCCATCTTATGTAATTTTCTCCCGCGAATTCGGATATGTTCAGCAAAAAACAATTGAACATCAAATAAAAATGCTAGGGGTCACTTTGATATTTTTTTAAATCGAACACCCTGTATATTACTACATTTTTGAACTCTCTAGAAAAATCTAAACACATTTTGTGTATAATATCCTCTAGGTACCTATCTTTAGCTCTTTACCAAATATTGACAGTTGAAAGTCGGGCATTTTGCACTCTGACAGGCTCTAAAATCTAAACCGCACGAGATCAAAGAAAACGGTTTGCACATTATCTTGGGTTTTCATAAGCTATCGAATGATAGTAACTTTGAATTTAACCGGAAGTTTAAAAGTTCCGGTTAATTTTATCCGCAGGTTAAATTGGAAGATACTGTCATTCGATAGTTTATGAAAACTTAAGATAGGAATGTGCAAATCGTTTTCTTTGATCTTGTGGGTTTAGATTTCAGAGCCTGTCAAAGTGTAAAAATACCCGACTCTCAACTGTTAATATTTGGTAAACAGCTAAAGATAGGTATAGGATATTAAACACAAAATGTGTTTAGATTTTTCTAGAGTGTTCAAAAATGTAGTTCCATTTAAAAAAAATATCAAAGTGACCCCTAGCACTTTTATTTGACGTTCAATTGATTTTTGCTGAACATATCCGAATTCGCGGGAGAAAATTACATAAGATAACTATTTCAATTTTTTTTTTATAAAAGGATAGGGAAAGTAAAAAAATCGCCTTTTCTAGTCCTCGTTGGATAACCCTGTACAATACGGGAAAATCTTGCCTATGCAAGGATTTTTGAGACGGTGTTTTTTTCTGGTGAAGGCCGCCATTTTAGTACTATGCGGGCTTTTTTGTGCCGTGTATTTTTTCGCCCTCCGTGTAAAGGTGGCTTCCCACGGCCTGTATTAGGACAGGCCGGACTCGCGCCGCGGACAAGCACAGATCGGGCTTAGTCGCGCGTGAGGTCTTCCCAGGGCCTGTATGAGCCTGTTCTTCCTGAGTTTGATTGAAGCTAGAGTTGAATTTAAAAATAATAAAAATATCGCGTGAAGGAAAAAGAGTTGCTGCCCCAACTATTGATTTGTTTAGTGGCTCATATTTATTCAACAAGAAAAAAAAGACCAAAAGGCGCTGGTGGATGTCGCCATTAAATTAATAAAGGTCGATTAAGGTAAAGTTTTAATTACTAGATTTTGAGTAAAGTATGAGTAACAGAAGTGGACCGTAACTACTTTTACAATTTTAAACGTATACTTACCAGCAAAGACATAAGTCTAAAGTTAAGAATGAAATATACGCTAGATGCTATGTGTGGTCCGTACTATTTTATGGTATGGTATAAATAAGTTAGAAGCCTTTGAAATGTGGACCTATCGCCGAACGCTAAAGGTACCATGGGTTGATAGAGTTACGAATGAGGAGATCTTGAGAAGAATAGGAAAAGACAGAGAAAATTTTTTAAATTATAAATTATAATATAATAAATTATATAAAAAAGCGAAAAACGGCTTAGTTTGGACATCTAATCAGAAACCCAAAATACCGACTTCTCCAATTGATCCTCGAAGGTAAAATAGAGGGAAACGTGGAACGGGAAGGAACCAGATGTCCTGGCTTAGAAATTTGAGAGAATGGACGGGTCTCAGGACTATTGGGGTATTGGAGACCTTGTACATACTGCAGTGGACAGGGGAGCGTACAGAAATGTGATCGCCAACATCCAATAATAGTGGGAAGGCAGTTGAAGGAGAAGAAGAATGAGTAATATATACAACCTCACACTCTCACACCACAAGGGTGCATATAAAACTGTTGGAGGCAGCTGCTAACTTGCTGTGAATCACAGATAACAACAGACGAACAGACGCCGACAGGTCGGGCCAGGCCGCGCCTTTGAAGTTACCGACTTGCGGCGGATCGGGCGCGCCATCACTTATCTTTCTGGGCGATCTCGGACGGCACCCTTCCCACGGGGTATTGGCCCGAGCTGGCGGGGCCCGGCCTACGATATAACGGGCCGTGGGAAGCCACCATAAGAGAGGTAAGTTTCTTTATGGTTTGCAGATTGTTTGCATTCTTGCATCCGTAGTATTGGCCTATTTTATTATTTAATAATTATTAAATTAACCATTTTATTCATTTCGGACTAGATCTAAGTGGCTAGATTATACGATGTAACGTCAAACTGATTCGAGAGAAATTTAAGCTTTTGGGCATCTATATTTGAATAAAATAGTCGTAGTTACTTATTCTAGGGATTTTACTATTGGCCAAATTAATCCTTTTATTTTATTTCCGACGAAATGTAACGTAGATTTTCAGCAATTGTAGTAGTTCGATTTACTTGACTAATTCAATGCAATTTAGATACGGGGGTAAAATGTAACCATTGATGTCGATTTCGCTTTACTGGGGGCAACCATTTGCTACAGCCATTAAGTGCAATTAACGGTAAGACCGCTGATTTTATGGAATTCGTTATGTTACTGGAGTTAGACTTATTACAATGGGAATTATGGGTTTTATCTTTAATTTTATTGTTTATTCTTGCAATCAACTTCCGGAGATTCGTGGGGGTTGATGATTTTAATTATTAATTAGACACTAAACCGGGAAATTCGGTTGTTACGGGCTAGTTAATGCAGTTTTGTCTATTATTAGATATTGTACTAAGGGAAGCCTTTAAGTCAAGTCGTATAATTTAGAGTACATATTTTGGCGTATTTTTCGCTTATAGTTGTTCACTTTATTGAACTTTGTTCTCGTTTTTGTTACCATTTTGATATTAACAATGGAAAGTCGTTCGGATTATCTATTTGCCAAACTCGTTCAGTGCGATATTTTATACAAGGATATTTTGCTGCTTTTGGTTCACTATGTGGACCGTACTTGAACTTTTCTCTTCAAATATTGAAATTCGGAAAGAGTAATGCCTTTTATTGTATAATAATATAGGAGGGTCACTCAGACCATTTATTTGGCAAATTGGTTAGTATGATTTTTCATTAAGGTTTATTTTAGTGCACTTGTTCGTTATTAAGATCATATTAGAGTTCTTCTATCACTATGGTGAACTGTATCCCTGCCAGTCTAGGAACAATTAATTTAATCGCATTAATTTATCTTTTATTTCGTACTATGGCTGTTATTTACTGCTTTCAATGATTATGTACGTTTATTTTTGTGGTGACAAACTCGGTCCGAATTATTAGACTGCTTATTTCCTCTTTTAAAAGGCTTTACAATTATTTTTAACTGATCATGTCGGCTTCCCTTGGGCGAACTGAATCTTTGTAGTTTTTTTTGCATAACTAATATTAGGCTATAATTGTAATATATCCCGATTGCTCTAATATATTATTACAGGGGTGCTTTTCTCATTTATTCTTTGTTTCTTTTTACTTTTGGTTCATTGTTGAATTAGATTTAAAATTTTAAAAAAATTCTCTTTAATCGGAAATTTGAATTTCTGCTAAAATATTGTTTTTTTTTCTGGAAAGATAGTACCTATATAATAGCAATCGATTCACATGTCGTTGTGACTCGTTAGGGAATGTTTCCATTCCCAGAGCCCTCCCCCGGGGTAGGAGATAGATTGCTGTTCCACCGGACGAGGATTTAGAAGCCCTTCCACCAGGCAGAACCTTGTTGGTTCGCCTACTTGCCAGGACTGCTGTAGTTTTGGCCTAGCGGAGCTAGTCTACCTGGTGTGACCAGTTCGTCCATTGGACCGGCGATAGTGTTGGACGTCGGAGGGTATTTGCCACCCAGCCGGGTTGGTGGATGTTGGATTTTTGGTGAAGGGAAAACCAGAGATAAGTGTTAGTTTAAGGTTAGATTTTAGTTATTGTGGCTGGAATAACTGTCGATTTTTTTTGTTAGCGCACCTTCTGGCCTGTTAAGTTATAGCGACCTATTTCGTTTTCATTTAACTTTAATATTCATAGAGTTTGGTCAACCACTGATAACTTTTTCTTTATACTTATAACAAAGATTATTATTATTAGATAGTTTAGTTTTTTTTTGGGGTTCAAACCACCTTCCATCATCGGTATCATACCGGAAAATATTTATATCAAAATTTTGGGCCTTTGCAATTTACTTTTACGCTTTTGTATTTATCGTCATTTTTGGCTAGTTTACTCTTACGCTTTTGTCTTTACCACTTTTTTTACTAGCTCCTAGTTCTTTTCAAATAAAGAGATAGTATTGTAATTGCGGCGTTTTTATTTGGCTTCACAATCTTTTGTAGTTTAAAATTTCAGCTCTTCTAGATCGGTGTTGGTGTTCTCTTCCATTGCGCTTCTTACCGGCAAGGTTTATTTTGAGGAACCGAGGTCTTGTAGCAAGTTCCACGAATATCGCAGGGATCTCCAGTTTGGTCCGTAACGAACTCGGTGGCGCCCAAAGAACCTCTCTCCATGGCAGCGGGCAAATTGCGCGCTCACTTTACAACTTGCTACCCGCATCTTGCCGGGTGTTTATTTTAATGAAGGAGATCTGGTCGAATTCGGTAAGTGGATATTAATACTACTCTCGGTGAAACTCGTCATAGCTCCACGAGCATCGAACAACTTAAAAATCATTAGTCGTTTAAACAAAAAAAAATATTTGTATTACACGGAAAGCGCGTCGCAGTGATGTCTGTCGCAAACTACACATCCCTGAAATACCCCTATATTGATTTAAGATCTGCCACATGGATTTTGTTGGATTTGGGGAGTTAGATATAAAATTATCGTTTGCCGCTCTCTTTGCAGCCCTAATAGAGGTTTTATATTGCATCTTGTTTGCCTTGAGTTCGTTTCATGGATCCTGCCTATAGAGTTCGTTAAGAAAATGTAAAGTTTCACGTTGAGATCTTAGGTCCTCATTGAACCAGTCTTGTATGACTTTGGTTGTTTTTTTTTGCGGTATGTTTTAATCGGGAAAGACGATGCAAACGCCCGCGACAGCTGATCAACAAACAGCGAACATTTTCCATCGGCCGTATGGCAAGGGTCACGCACAAAATCCCAAGACATCCTCTCAGCCAATGAGTAAAAGGACAGCCTACCAGTCCCCCGACCAAGCCAGGAATAGAAATCTCCACCAGCTATCTTCGATCAGACAAGTGCCGCAGACAACGTCAAGGTTAAGAAACACATTGTCAAGGCAGTTGTTTGGCCTAGTAGCTAACAAGGCAGTTGTTTTGCCTAGTAGCTAACCCGAGTAAAGCCATACGACTCTAATAGGCCACACAGCCACACAATTCAATGCACTCGCGAGTTGCAATGCCAAAAGGTACATTAAAGTCTCCCACAAGTGCTAACCTGTTTTTATACCCAACCTTATTGATAGCATTCTCAATTACCTCCAGAAAGACACTGAAGCAGCCCGATGGGGGCCTGATACCGTTATTACAAATAATTGTATTGATTTAATATAAACACCCACAGTAGACCATCTGCATGAGGCTGCGATTTGGCAGAAGTCCAATACCCTCAAGGATGGAAATTCTGCTTCAGACAGCCAGTGCTCAGTCAGGCAGACTATGTCAACACTTTTGTCACAAAGATGAGCCTGCCCTGTTGTCCCCTTATCTGTGGTTTTTGGGGAATAGTAGGACATTGGAGGTTCATAAAATGGTTTATCAGAGGGTAATTTTACAGTTTAACAACCATTGGAATTTTGTAAACACACTTTTTGCTTCTTTATTTAGACACTTTTAAAAGACGTTTTTGACCATTAAAATATTGCGCAATTGTTTGGTTTTCCCACAAAAAAAGCCCCAAAGTTCGACTTTTGAGGAGCTGAAATGTACAAATCATGACATTTTTGGCACCTAACCCAAACTAACCCAAATTCACGTATGCGCAATCAAAAATAACTAATGTAAACTAACCGAAGCTAACCCAAATTAATGTAAAAATAAATAATTTCTTTGGTTAATTGTTGTAAGTTTTGATAATTATTGGATATCATAGAAATTCGCGATTTTTATATTTCTATGCATTAAAAAAGTAAATTTGAAAGGAAATAGATCGGTGGAAACAAGATTTTCTGCGCATTTTTATAATTTTTATTAATTGGTTGGATCAACTTTCGCTTAGCTGAAATTAGTTATGTAAGAAATATTTGTTTATTTAGTATAGAGCAACCTCACCAAATACAAGATAATAAAAAAAATTCTGCGGAAATGCATCATTTCCATTTTTTCAACTCTAGAATAACTGAAATCAGTTATATGAAAAAATGTTTGCGCGAAGCGCAAGCCTTTCTTCATGCAAGCCTACGCGAAACAATTTCGGTTAGCTTGGGTTTGCTTTGGTTAGTTTGTGTTAGCTTTACTTAGTTTGGGTTAGCTTTGGTTAGCTTTGGAGAGCCTAGGCGAAACAAATTCGGTTAGTTTTGGTTAGTTTAGGCTAGCTTTGGTTAGTTTGGGTTAGTTTCGTCTCGTTTAAGCCACTACACACTTGAGTGAAGAAAGGCTTGCGCGAAGCGCAAGTCTAGGCGAAGCAATTTCGGTTAGCTTTGGTTAGTTTGGGTTTGCTTTGGTTAGTTTGGGTTAGCTTTAGTTAGTTTGGGTTAGCTTTGGTTAGTTTAGATTAGCTTTGATTAGTTTCGGTTGGTGTCGTCTCGTTTAAACCACTACGCAGTTGCGTGAACACAGGATTGCGCGAAACGCAAGTCTTTCGTCACGCAAGCCTTGGCGAAACAATTTCGGTTAGCTTGAGTTTGTTTTGGTTAGTTTGGGTTAGCTTTAGTTAGTTTGGGTTAGCTTTGGCTAGTTTAGGTTAGCTTTGGTTAGTTTCATCTCGTTTAAGCCACTACGCACTTGCGTGATGAAAGGCTTGCGCTTCGCGTAAGCTTTTCTTCACGTAAGTGTAGGCGAACAATTTCGGTTCGCTTGGGTGTGAAAAATGAATATATTTCACTTTATGCATAACCCTTCGCTCGCTCCGCCCGACTCGGGGGCGTAACGAACAAGCCGCGTGGCCGCCTGTGCCTGCGGCACGCGCGAGACCCTTCGGGCCTCGTTTGTGTGACCTTCGGTCACACATTATTGCCACGCTCCTATCCGTACCGTGGCCTATAATTAGATAGCCCCTATAATTAGAGTTACCAATAGCTAGTCTAATTTTACCGTGATAAATAAATTTCTAATTGGTTGCCATGGTAACCAACTTGTCAACGTCAATCGTTATTTATTTTAATCTTTACCTAAATACCAAATATCAAATCTCTATGTCGTCCGATTGACTAATTATGACAATTTTTTTACTTTTTTTGGTTACCATAGCAACCAATTTTTTAGTATCAAATTAAGCTTCATAAACAATCCTAAGTACCATACTATATCTTTTATTAGTTATTTACATATTATTAATTGGTTGCTATGGTAACCATGTTGTCAGCAAAAAATGCTAACATACTTTCACCTCTACTTATAAATTGAGACCGAAAAAGGGAAAAGTTGGTCCTTGTTTAAACGGACAAAATGGCAAAAAAAAAACAGTAACTTGTCCTGTTTTCACACTCTGTATATTAACAGATCGTAACCAAAATCAATAGGCTTCGAGGGTTTGTGGACCTCTACCTCTATGCCAAATTTCATGTCGCTATCTTCAACATTGCGAACTGTAAATGCCAAAAAACGGTAACTTGTCCTGTTTTCACACCCTGTATATTAACCGATCGTAACCAAAATCAATAGGTCCCGATGGTTTGTGGACTTCTACCTCTATGCCAAATTTCAAGTTGCTATCTTCAAAATTGCGACCTGTAAATGCCAAAAAACGGTAACTTGTCCTGTTTTCACACCCTGTA
>MU187575.1:0-34223 GCA_016904865.1 Pissodes strobi | reverse complement strand
GCCAAAAAACGGTAACTTGTCCTGTTTTCACACCCTGTATATTAACCGATCGTAACCAAAATCAATAGGTTCCGAGGGTTTGTGGACCTCTACCTCTATGCCAAATTTCAAGTCGCTACCTTCAAAATTGCGACCTGTAGTCGATCCCATCACATACACACATACACCTATACACACCTTACGAAAGCTGTGGGGACCTGTGAATTTTTAATGAATTGTGGGGGTTTTGAAACGAAGATAGCCATCTTGTTGTCCTTTTCACGCTGTTTACGTAGATACCTGTAAAATTTATTTACACACCGTGGAATCCGAATACACTCAACAAAAAGTTGTGGGGACACCCCCACAACAAATGGCAAACGTGCATGTGTATTTTGGTCCCCATAACTAATGGCAAACTTACGTGTGTATTTTGGTCCCCGTAACTAATGGCATGTCAAATGTGTAATAAGGTCCCCCCCATTGCTTAAAGCGTGTTAGCTGTGTAATAAAGTCCCCATTGCTTAAAGCATATTAACTGTGTAATGAGGCCCCCGTATCTTAAGACAAGCTAACTGTGTAATGAAGTCCACACAGCAAGGCCAAATTAGACAGCTTCTAAAATAATCAATAACAAATTTTAATTATATCTGAGAGTATACATCTTGTACTCGAGAAAAATATTTTCTTTCAACATTCGTGGGATAGAAGATGGTATAGATTCTTTCACCCCATGGTACGGGCCAAGAATTCTTAAAGTCTTATAAATTAAAATTAGGAAGAATCAGAAAAATATTTTGATAAAATGGAAGATTTTATTTAGGGCAGAGAACTTTTTTATAAAGTAAACTCTTTAGAGAAAAATAGAAAATTGCATTTGGAATACCTGCTCTAACTTTCATTTCATGCACAGAAGCACGGGCCAACACTGCCAGAGATATGGATATAATGTGCTAACTCCCAACAGGGGCTGATCCACTGAAAATGACCTAGTAAACCGTAATGCTACTAACCACCTACGCACTATTCGGTAACACAGGATACTCCGCCAGCTCCAAGGGCTGCACCAGCTTTACGCCATTCAGATGGACTACAATGAATCCAAACATAGGATCCGAGAGGAATAACCGAAAAGTTCCAACCCCCAAAGCTGCACCAAACAATAAGTCTGCTGGGATAAGGACAATCTCCAGGGACCACAGGATCTTCTTCCCTAACTACGACATTTACATATACGACCACCCCAGAAGCACCTTGTGACATTCCGTTTTTGGTCTTTAATTATAAGTAAGTTTTGGTACGCCCCGGTACCCGTTGCTATTTTTCGTAGTGCTGAAGATAATAATTGATATCTCTTGCGCGTGTCTTACGAAATCCGTTTTGATTGGAGCGACAAGGAACGTCGCAGTAAAAGTTTTTGGTGCACGAGCTCTTCGGTCACGACGCGAAGGGTCGACTCGTTTCACGAGAAAAGGATCGGTCCTTTTCCAGAGAAGCCGTTTAATGAGAGAGATTTTAAAATTTGTTTACGCCGAATTAGTCTGCGACGGATTTTGCCGACTAGCGGGTAGTTATTCCCGATTTAGGTGTGGAGCTTCGTTTTGATTAAGTATTATGAATCGGTTTTTTTTTTACTGGTGAAGACCGCCATTTTTTGCGCTGGGCAGTTCTTTCTTGTGCCGTGTAGTGTGCCCTCATTCTTTTTAAGAGAGGGCCGTCCCTCTGGGGTAGGAGATAGCTGTTCCACCTGACGAGGATTTAGAAGCCTTTTCTCCAGGCAGAACCTTGGTGGTTTGCTTATTGGTCCGGACGCGGCCGTTTTGGCCTAGCGGAGCTAACCTACATGGTGTGACCAGTTCGCCCACCACACGGGCGAGACGCGTTGAAGGTCGGAGGGTATTTTCCGTATTAACCGGGTTGGAGCACTATGGAACTTTGGGGAAAACAAAAAGTTAAGTGCTAGGCTAGCTTTAGATTTAAATCATTGTGTTTGAAATATTTGTCATTTTATCAGTTGCGCACCATGTTCCCAATTAGGTTACTGCGCTCTATTTATCATAACTGCTTACGTGATCACCAACCCGCGCGGTGGACCAAACCTAAGATTCCGTCTTACTACCCCAATTACTCGCGGGGGATCTTAAGCGTTTAAGTAGTGCCTACTGCATTTCCTTGGACCTTAATATTCATAGAGGTTGGTCAACCACTGATAATTTTTTCCGCCTTTATACTTATAGCTGAGTCTATTGTTTTATTAGTTTTTTTGGGGTACTAACCACCCTCCCTCATTCCGGGAGAAAAAGAGAAACATATCGGAATTTTGGGCATTCGCCATTTGCTCTTAGGCTATTGTCTATTTACCTTTTTTATTATTGGCCCAACTAGTTCTGTTCAAATAAAGAGAAAGTATTTGCGGCGTTTTATTTGGCTTCACAATCATCGGTAGTTTAGAATTTCAGCAGTTCCACATCGGTCTTGGCGTTCTCTTCGTTTGTGATATTTGGCGGCAGGTTTATCTGGAGGAACTGAGGTCTTGCAGCAAGTTCCAAGAATAAGGCGGGGATCTCCAGTTTGGTCCGTAACGAACTCGGTGGCGCCAAAAGAACCTCTCTCCGGAGCAGCGGGCAGATTGCGCGCACACTTTACAACTTGCTACAGGGCCTTGCATTCCGATCTTGCCGGGTGTTTACTTTAATGAAGAAGATCTGGTTGAATTCGGTAAGTGGATATTAATACTACTCTCGGTGTAACTCGTCATAGCTCCACGAGCATTGAACAACATAAAGGGAAAAAATCATTGCTTGTTTAAACAATAAAAAAAAACAATAACCAACGGTCGCGTAGCGACCTTAGTGCAACAGAAGAACAATCACCACTACGTTGCCATAGATAATGTTGAGATTGAACCTGTCACTATTGAGGTACAAACCCGCATATAGGCGGTAGATATGAGAACGATATACAAACTGTCTCGCGAAGACTTGCTGCCGAACTAGGCCGTCGACCCAGGATAGTCATTGGAGACCTAAATTGCAAGTCGGTAGACTGGAAAACCCGATTACACAAAAAGGGCAATCCAAAAGACCTACAGCCAGTCATGTTCTGTTTGTCTCTAAGCATTTAGATTTTCAATGAAATCGGCCAACATTTTATTTATTTGCTCCATTTCTGCCATTTGCCGCCTTGTATTGACCATAAAAGTTATAAAACGTTCAGAAAATCTACCTATCAAAACGGTCTCGTTGACGTCAAGTACGTACTTGCTTCTATCTTCTCTCCTCGAAGAATAGTTCACAAGTCCCGTCCATTCACAATCCGACTTCTGACACCAAGTGTTACGTTTTTCCCGCGGATTCTAATAAAAGCACAACTTTTAACTTTTACCATTTTAAAACAATACTCCCTTTGTTCTTTATCACTGTATATAATTAAACACTCTAAACTATTCTTAGAACTTTACAACTAATGGATCTTTAAAATTCAGCATTCAATGATTAACTAAAAACTACATGCGTTCTTCGCGCTATTTATATCCAGTAGAATATGTCTCGGGACTAATCCGGAAGCGTCCGCCGGCTTCTGTATTATTCTCACCCGGCCGCACTCTATCGGAAACCTTCTCGGTCGGCGATGACATATACGGAAAGCTTAGTTGTATAGGGTAGCACAAAAACATTCAAATGGTCGCTTGCCGTGACAGTAAACATGCTACACAGGCCTATAACCGAGTTGAGAGATCGCCCGTTACGGTGTTAATAAGTGTTGCGATGCCTTGAGAGTTTATAAAAAGTGATAATGCAGTTTTCAGAACTTGAATGGAGCTAATGCAACTGCTATTGATGAAGAGTCTGAGCTAGGTGGTCGGCCTAGAGAATTCATATAAAAATCTAGAGCCCTTTACAAAGATGCAACCGGGGGTGACATTGAAAATGCCGGAGCAGAATGCAATGCTTATTAAGTTTGATATCTGAGAAAACCCATACTTAATTGTGTTGAACGTAATAGTTGATATAAGTTTGGGTTAGATTAAATTAGATTATGCAAGTTTAGTTTACCAAAATGTGCCACATAAATGCATATAACTTCAAGTTTCGTTTTTTTACAATTTATAACGTTAAGAAGTGTCGTTGTAAAAACAAAATAATATTTGCATTCGAGTTGCGTCTCAATCCCCTATCTAACGATATGCAAAACGACTAGTCTGTCGTGATTAACTAAAAGTCACCCGACTTAACTAACTGAAAGTAACCGAAAGTTGGAATCGGAACAGATTAAAAATATTAAAATCAGTTGAAAGTTGAAACATACCTAGCCCCAGTCAGCTTATACAAACCTATTTCGGACCCATCCTGTTACGTTGTGTTCTTTCGTAGTATCTAGCTCCCTTAGAGTTTGGGATAAGATTCTTTCATATTTCTTTTTTTTTTCTTAAACTTAATTTTCCCTTTTGTAAAGTAAACAACAGAAGCTCTTTAATACATATACTGATACTTCAAAAATATAATATTTACAAATTCCTTGTAGTATCAATTTCGTTCATTTATCCCTATTTACATTTATTTAAGCTTAGCATAGCAAACCTATTGCAGGATACTCTGCAGCATTCTAAGAAGCAGGGATATATACCTAAAGCCTGGAGACACATTAGGGTAACGTTTATACCGAAACCTGGTAAAACAGGACAGGATACGGCAAAGTCCCTAAGACCCATAAGTCTTATGTCCTTTGAACTTAAGACACTTGAAAAACTTGTGGATAGGCACATCAGGGACGGTGTATTGGTAAACAGCCCACTGCACCCCGACCAGTATGACTACCAGACAGGTAAGTCAACAGAAACTGCACTCCACCAGCTGGTCAAGAGGGTGGAGGATACACTGGAGAACAGGGAGGTGATGCTGTCTTCCTGGATGTGGAGGGGGCGTTTGACAACATCTCCTTCGACTCAATAACCAGATCCCTCGGGCAAAGAGGAGTTGAGGCCACTTGCTGTCGGTGGATTAACTCCATGCTGAGGGGAAGGTTGGTAGAAGCAACCGTCGCTGGGAGCGCGCTGGTGGCTCGGGTGCATCGAGGGTATCCGTAGGGCGGGGTGCTGTCCCCGCTCCTGTGGAACCTGGTGGCGGACGACCTACTCAGGGCGCTCACGCATGGGGGACACTGTGTACTCGGATATGCTGATGACATTGTCATCATCACCCGAGACAAATTTAACGCAACGGTTAGAGAGCAGATGCAGAATGCTCTGAACCGGACTACAAGATGGGTAGATCAGGAGGGTTTAAATATCAGTCCCAACAAATCTAACATCGTAGCTTTTACTCGAAGGCACAAGGTGGGGGATCTAGGACCACTTAGCCTGAGAGGACAAAACATACAGATCTCGAACGAGGTAAAGTATCTAGGGGTAACATTGGACTCGAGACTTACCTGGAACCGACTCTAGAAAATATTACGAAAAAAGCGGTGGCATCACTCATGATTACCAGACGCTTACACGGGAAACAATGGGGATTAAGACCAGACATGATGTATTGGACATACAAAATGGTGGTAAAACCTATCCTAACATACGCCTCTCTGGTGTGGTGGCCCAAGACACAACAGAGAGGTGCGATTTCACAACTGGGCAAGGTACAAAGACTTGCCTGTCTAGGAATGATGGGGGCAATGCGGACCACCCCAACTGCGGCCATGGAGACCCTCCTGGACCTCCCGCCTCTACACTTTGTGATAAGGGGGAGGCCAGGTTGGGGGCACATAGACTGCAGCAAACAATCACCGTGACTAGAAGGACGGGACACATGGCAATCGCTGATATTGTGGGGGGAGATGTTTTAAACATGAAAACGGACCGCATGCAAAAGCGATACTGTTTCAATAGATCATTCGAGGTGAACGTTCCAAGTAGAACCGAATGGGAAAATGGACTAACAGCTATCAGAAGGCAGGACCAAACCTGGTTCACAGACGGATCAAAAACTGCAACTGGTACTGGATCAGGAGTCTATTCTATCAGTCAAGGTCAGAGTAAATACTATGCACAGGGTATGTATGCCTCTGTTTTCCAAGCAGGGGTGTACGCCATACTTCAGTGCGCCATAGAGAATAATAGGAGGGACACAAGTAATCGGCGGATCCTAATATTGTCGGACAGTCAAGCGGCACTAAGAGCTCTACTGAGCCAAGAAGTGTTATCAAGACTGGTGTGGAAATGCCTTGAAGAACTATAAATCCTGGCAGACCGGAACATGGTAAGACTAATCTGGGTGCCACGACACAGAAAGCTGATGAACTCGCCAGGAGAGGATCAGAAACAAAACTAATCGGCCCAGAACCGGCCCTGGGAATACCAAAAAGTATGACCCGGAGCCACATCAAAGACTGGGTTCGAGAAGAACATCGACGTCACTGGTCAGAAATCCTCAGGCAAAACCATGGAAAGGAATTTATTGGCCTACCATGTCAAAAAAGGACGAAAACTGCTACGTATGAGCAAAGACCGGTTACGAATCATAACCTGTCTTTTGACCGGTCATGCACCCCTAAAGGTACACCTGAACAGGATGGGTCTGTATAACGGAGACCTTAACTGCAGACTATGCAATAAGGAATCGAAGTCAGCCAGGCACATCCTGATCAACTGCAAGGCACTGGACCGCAGGAGACTCAGCATCTTTGGGCAACCAAATATAGACCCAGAGATACTAATCAAATACCCAGTAAAAGACCTGTACGGCCTCATACAGGACACAAAAATACTGGACGACATAGGCTCGCACAATAAGCCTGTACAAGCTGCAGTGCTATATGGCGACGTACGTCGGATAGGCCTAGGAAAAAAAACCTATTGCATACTAAAGTGAAACCAACCAAACCTTTAAAATATCAAAATTCCTTAAGAACCCTGCTCTACTTGTGATCAAAAGCACGTCAATAGTAGTACTCGTTAACCTTAATTACCTTATACCTTTTATTATTGACTACTAAATTTGATAATAAAATGTTAGTATAGGGTACTTAAATGTGGTACCTGTCAGTTACCACAAATAATACGTCAGTTATAAAATGGGTATCAAGTTATGATGCTTCGAAATTATAACCCCTTGAAGATGAAAGACAACGGTCCAGTGAGTGAGCACCAAGGCAAACAACTCCTGCCATACGACATGGGTTATAAACACTGACCATACTCTGACCCACAGCACAACTTTTATTAACGCCCCAATGCTATCATATTATTATCCGCGTATACGCACAAAAGACATACCTCATACAACATCGTACAACTATCATCCCCGTCACTGTTATCGGTCCAAACAGTTAGTATACCCTTTTGTACGCATTACATTATGTGTAATAATAATTCTTGTTGTAGTACTAGTACTTGACCAATTGACCCAAATTTAGAATACATTTTAAAATAGAAACATGTGGCTATTCTGACCCATAAATCTAGTGCCGAAGTTAAATTTTTACAGATGACTATAATGCCGTTATATTATGTCCCTGATGGGCTCGTGGTTTTATTTGATGGTACTTGTTTTTCTTTTAACAAAGTATTATGAGGGGTCGAATTTAGAGTGACTATATTAATACCCTTGTATAATTCCCCATAGTTAGATTCTCACCTGTAAATTTTTGATTCTTGGTTCCTTCTCCCCCAATTCTTTGCAATTTTGCCCTGGTAGTCATTTTGATAATCATAACTATTGATAATTCGATGTCTACTGCTTGAAATAGCGTTCCTTTAAAATTATTTCACTTTCTCTAAAATACCATTATTTCCCAAATAAAATAAGTGACCTATGAATTTAATTTACTTTGAAATTATTTTTACGTTCTCTAAAATTCGATTATTTTCCAAATAAAAGAAGTGATCTATGAACAAACTGGCAGCGTAATGCCCTTTACCTTTAAAAGAAAATTAATGAGTCTATATCAAATTCTGTCGCGTATTTATAGGCCAAGTCCCCCTCATTCGATTTAGCCCTGCGACCCTCGCCCTTATTGCCAAGCAACATCGCCATGGGTGTGGACTGTTAAGTGTTTCTACCTAACTTTGGCCCTTTTTTTATGAACACAGTGCATTTTGCATGATTTTAGCAATTTTTAACACAGCCGATTTAAATATATTTCTGATTTGAGCCAATGTATTTTGCTTTACCATCTTACCTATAAATATTTATTCCTTTATTTTTTTTTACCTTGCCGTAATAATATATAAATTATCCTATAATCACTAATTAAATATATCAATTAATATCTAAACTATTGACCCCAGTTTGGTCTGTTTCAAAATAATCCAAATTAACCGAATTTTGCTGACTAACTAAAATTAACCAAAAACATTTAAATTGGTTATAATGCATTGGCAAGAATGACTGAAATAAATTGGAACTAACTGAAAGTAACTGAAAATTGATTGAATGACTAACGAAAAGTAACTAAAAGCAGCAAAACGGGTTAAAACGTATCGGAACAAATTAAAAATGTTAAAGTATGTTAAAATTAACTGAATTTTGGCGACTAACCAAAACTAACCAAAAACATTAAAATTGCTTATAACGTACCGGAACCGGTTCAAATGACTAAAATATAAAAAAACTAACTGAAATTTACCGAAAGTTGAGTGAACGGATAACCAAAACTAACCAAAAGCATCAAAAAGGACTAAAATGTATCGGAACAGATCAAAAATCCCTAACACAATTTAATGTAAAGATTTACTTTTAGCAGATTACGTTAGTTCAGTTCTCCAAAACATACCACATAAATCATATTACTTAACATTACATATTAAGTTTCGTTCTTTTTTACAATTTATAACATTAGAGGTGCCATGGTTGTAAAAACTAAAAAAACATTTGCATTCGATTCGCCTCTCAATCCCCGATCTAACGCGATTAGTTTAACTTAGTCTGAACTTATTTCAGTCATTTGAATCGGTTCCGATGCGTTGTAATAAATTTTAATAGATTTGGTTAGTCGTCTAATCTACTTTTGGTTAGTTTCACTTAGTCTCAACTTATTTTACTTATTTGAGCCGGTTCCGATACGTTATAATCAATTTTAATAGATCTGGTTAGTTTTGGTTAGGCTTCTAATCAACTTTCGGTTAGTTTCACTTAGTCGCAACTTATTTTAGTCATTTGAGACCGTTCCGATACGTTACAATCAATTTTAATAGATTTGGTTACTTTTGGTTAGTCCTCTAATCAACTTTCGGTTAGTTTCACTTAGTCTCAACTTATTTTTCTTATCTGAGCCGATTCCGATACGTTATAATCAATTTTAATAGATTTGGTTAGTCGTCCAATCAACTTTCGGTTAATTTCACTTATTCTCAACTTATTTTAGACATTTGAAACGGATCCGATACGTTATAACCAATTTAAATGTGTTTGGTTAATTTTAGTTAGTCACCAAAATTCGGTAATTTGGCTTAGTTTTAAATTACTTTAACATTTTTAATACGTTCTGATACATTTTAGCCCGTTTTGGTACTTTTAGTTACTTTTGGTTAGTCTTTCAATCAACTTTCTGTTACTTTCAGTTAGTTCCAATTTGTTTTAGTTAATTAAACCGGTTCCGACACGATATTATAACCAATTTAAATGTTTTTGGTTCATTTTAGTTAGTCGTCAAAATTCGGTTAATTGAGTTAAATTACTTTAACATTTTTAATCTGTTCTGATTAGTGTTGCCGTCGAGACGAGACGAGACGAGAATAGGCCTTCTCTCGTCTCGTCAGCCGAGAGAAAATATGTCTCTCGACTCGGCGAGAGAACGCTATCTCTCGCTCGAGAGAACCCTTCTCTCGTCTCGTCTCGACCCTCTCGTAAATACTAAATATTCAATTTAAAAAAGCCTAAAACAACAAAATATACTGGGTTAAAGGGGGTTATTCCTTGGGTTATTTTATGAATTAAAAGTATATATTAACATAGGTCCGTTCTTTATCCACAGGGTGTTAATGTTAAAAATCGTTTTTGTTTAATACTTTATGCATTTCTTGGCGTATTACCTTGAAATTGGCATAGGGGGGGTTCTTGGTATGAAAAATCAGATTATTGACACATTCTTACTCTGGCCGATAGAGCTTTAAAAAGAAGAGAAAATGTATTTAAAATTATTTAAATAATAGATTTTTTAAATTGATCTTTTTAATTTTATTTTTATACTTTAAATTTTACAATAAAAAATTTAAAGATTTATTTAAGCTGTAGCTTTCTACGTGTTCATTGTGTACAATTTATTAACCTTATTTTTTTAAATGCTGTAAAAACATTCTTTTAATTCAATGCAACGTATTTTTAAGCAATCTGCAACACCCTGTATAGAAAAATAAGTATTGCACACAAACTACTTCTCAAACGCTATAGCTTTCCAGTCAAAATTTTGTTCTACACAGTGGCACAAAATAGTTGAAGGGTGTGGACATTATAAAAAATCACCCTGTACAACCAACACTAGGTTTTGTTAATTTTTTTTTATTTTGGTTGTTTTTTAACATAATTTTGTGCCTTTAAAATGAAAATAAATGTTTAAGATTGCCTCTTTTATAGAAAGAGGTAAGACAAAGGTAAGTAAGTGTGCGGGACATTTTCAATAACACATATTTATGGAAATGTAACTCCCTCGATTTATATTGTGAACTGTATGATAAATAGGATTCTTTTGGTTCTTAGAAAAAATAATTTAAATTTCAATTTAAATTTGAACCATGTTACGAGAACTTTAATTAGTTAAAATAATTTGTTACGAAATAAAAGCAATTGCCTACAATATAATGCAATTATTTAATTTTGTTACAATAAAGGTTAATTAGTTATTTGTTAAGATAAAATTTCAATTAGTTAAGATAATTTGTTACGAGAACTTTGATTTGTTAAGATATAATTTCAATTGCCTTATTATAATTACTAGAATTCAAATAAAAAGCCAAATTGTTACAATAAACTATAAATGCACTTTTCTTCAAATTAATACTTTAATTTACTAAAAAGATAAACTGAAAGATACTCAGGGGGTTTGGGTAAGGAGCATGCTTCTGAAAGTTTTTTTTCAACTGCTGTAGTCGTTAAAAGCGTAAAATAAAAGATTAGAAATTTCAAAAAACAATTTTTATTCTATTTCCGTCTAACAAAAATAACTGTTAATTCGGTTGAACCTTCCTGGTGATAACTGCCCTTTAATCACCTTATGCTTCCTCCGAGCTTCCTGGAGAGGGTTCCCGGAAATTGCTGTAGTGCCTAGGATCTGTCCTGTGACGTCACTGGAAGCTGTCCTGGTAGGCCGAGTGAGTGTGGACTCAGTAGCATGAAAAAAAACCAGTACAAGGTAGTTAAAGAGTTCACCAAGAATGTTGTTACAATCCTGTTTCAATCTGACGGAGAGCGTCGCTTTTCTTAGCTTAGGTTTTTAATACAGAAATTAACAGCAGAGAACTAGAAATAATTCTTTCCAATTAACAATGCTAAGAAATGCCAAAACTCTGTGAAGGAGAAATTGAATTTAATTTAATTAAATATGCCTCCGCCAATTTTCACAGGATTATTTAGACTGTAGACAATAATTATATTTTTAAATCAAACAGTGAACAGGCTACAGATAATAAATAAAATGAATAGCTATTTAAGCTGAGAAATATTGTAATGAACAATAATTCAATAAAAAAACAATTACGGTAATCAGGTAAGAACAAAAATTAAATCAATAAATTTAAACAAGTAATCAGAATTTAAGTATTGGCTGAAAGCTACTTTTCAAATCAAAAATCAATTCAATTCTAAAACAAAGGTAATGACAATCATTCAATTCAATTATTGCTTGAAAGCTATTTTCTAACTCAAAAATCGGTTTAACTCAAAAACAAAGGTAACAACAAATTTAGATAGAAATAGAGACATAGTTATTAAGATCTTGTACCCACCACGGTCGAGAAGGCTTGAGAAGGCGCTCTTTAAATATCTGACGTGACGATAAAATATTTACATAGATTAAATAATAACTAACTAAGCTTGAATCCAACAGATAACGGTACTAGAGAAAATTAGACTGAGTATCCTACACTCTCAACAGTTTTAGTTATTAATTTCTAAAAATTGCTACCTCTAACTAGAACCTAGATATGAGCCCTATACGCCAATTTGATCGATTCCTTAGTTGGTTGCTGAACTAAACCCGAAATTTAATAACCCCTGCTTTTGTAGGATCAAGTCCCTTTTTTCCTCTCTTACAAAGAGCGTTAAGCCCAAAAAAACTCACTATCTCACATGCCCTACAGGCACAAACATACACACGGCAAAAGGCAACGTGGTATGCGAATCGATAGCAGCCAAATATCAGAAATTCACAAGCTTAGCAGCTTTATTCTGCTTACAGATTTTAAGATATAGGAAACTAGAAATATCGCAAAACAAATAAAAATAAAATAAATCAAGCCCTACCTTCTCACAACCTCCCACACTGATACCCGGTACAAGACAAGATTTTAAAATCCAGTCTTACCTTCCGCCAGAATCACATCTCGAAAAAAATTACACTGACACGCAGTCGTCACAAATATTTCAATTTTTTCTACCGTACGTACGAAGCGACCGATTTTTAACCATAAAATCTAACTGGATATTTGAAATTATTTATCAATTTTAACAAATATATTCGACTGCTGTATTTACGTAGATCCAGCCATAATATTAATTTTCATTTTATATTAACTAGATAATTATTATCGACTGATATATTTAAAAGACCAAATTAGTTTTAAATGAACTTGATGGGCAACATAAAAATTCATTTATCAGTATTTTCGTACTATTTAATGCGGAATTTTCCACACTGTTGCTACCAGGTCGATTCAGACAGTAATTCAAAATAGAAGTAATTATTTCAAACTAAAAATAAATACAAGCGAACTCGGAAAAACCTGATGTTACGGAATTGTTAAAATTACCGTAACAACCCTTTTTGAAAATATATTATAATTTTAATTTAATTACAATTTTTATATTACAGCAAATTGGTAAGATCTCTCTTGTTCTTATTTCTAAAAACCGCCTACTTTACACCTCACCGTTGTTAGGGCAAACGCATTAAAGAATAGAATACTATTTTTATTAGCGCGATCATAAATTAGAATTTATACAGGTTACAATAATATCTAAATAAAAAGAATATAAAAAAGGTAAAAGAAAAGTTGTTGGAAATGAAAAGGGATTATTACAACGTAAACGATTTTTTTACTGATGAAATTGAAAAAAAATCTTTAATTTTTTTAATGCGAAGGCGATATTTTATTTTTAAGGTCTTATCCAGTAAGTAAGATTCTAGAATATTTTGTTCTTATTCTTATTATTATCTCAAACAAAATGGCAACGTTTTAAACATTTACATTGTTGAGTACAGAATCAAAATGGTGTAAAATTAAAAAAAAACAACTTGCACATTCCCTATCTTATTTTATCTTATCCTATAAGATCTTGCCCTATTAGATCTTTGATCCTACCTTTTTAAGAGCAATAGCATAATATTTACGAACCCTTTTTTATTTCCCATGTTAAACCCTTTTGATTCTAGAGCATGTCAAAAATGCTGCAAAAATGTAATAAAAAAAATAAGGGCGACATTTCGTTTTGGCGGGTTATATGAATCTAATATTTTGAAAGCATCATAAGGTATTCGATAACACCTTCCAAATAAGGTCTCACAATACCCCATATGTATTTTTTTTTCAATGTCCCCCAACCTTTTTCACCCTTAAAAACCCTAGGGCCGGTTTCTCAATAACGAGTTAGGTTTAACCCGCGGGTTTTCTATAGAAAATTGAGGGTTAAGTGTAGAAAATGTGCATGCTAACTCCGAATTTAATACAATATGTATCACCAAATTACTTATGTATGAAAAAATCCTAAAGATGGTGTGTTTTTTTTATTATTATTATGCCAATTTTTTGCTCGAGAGATCGAGAGAAAAACGAGAAATTCTCGACGAGAGAGCATCTTTCTCTCGTCTCGTCTCAAGGTTTCATTCGAGAGGAAATACCTCTCTCGTCTCGTCGAGATGAGAGGAGAGACGAGAATCTCTCGTTTCGACGGCATCACTAGTTCTGATACGTTTTAGCCCGTTTATGGTGTTTTTAGTTACTTTTGGTTAGTCATTCAATTGGTTACTTTCGGTTACTTTCAGTTAATTCCAATTTATTTTATTCATTTGAAACGGTTCCGATACGTAATTATAACAAATTTAAACGTTTTTGGTTAATTTTCGTTAGTTGCTAAAATTCGGTTAATTTAGGTAAATTTCAACTTACTTTAATATTTTTGATCTCTTCCGATACATTTTAGCCTATTTGGTGCTCTTGGTTAGTTTTGGTAAGTCGTTCAATCAACTTTCGGTAAATTTCAGTTAGTTTTTATGTATTTTAGTCATTTGATCCGGTTCAGGTACGTTATAAAAATTTTAATTGTTTTTGGTTAGTTTGGGTTAGTTTTAACTTGGTTTAACATTTTTAATTTGTTCTGATACACTTTAGCCCGTTTTGCTGCCTTTAGTTACGTTTGGTTAGTCAATTTTCGGTTACTTTCAGTTAGTTCCAATTTAACTTAGTCATTGAACCGGTTCCGATACATTATAACCAATTTAAATGTTTCTGGTTAATTTTAGTTAGACGCCAAAATTCGGTTAATTTGGGTTAGTTTCAACTAATTTTAATATTTTTAATCTGTTCCGATATGTTTTAGCTCTTTTTGGTTAGTTTTGATGAGCCGTTCAATCAAATTTCGGTTACTTTCTATTAGTTCCAATTTATTTTAGTCATTTGTCCAGTTCTGATACGTTATAATTAAATTTAATGTCTTTGGTTAGTTTTTGTTAGTCGCCAAAATTTGGTTCGTTTTAACTTACTTTAATTTTTGTAACCTGTTCCGATACGTTTTATCCCGTTTTTGTTAGTCATTCAAACAACTTTCGGTTAATTTCAGTTATTTTTAACTTATTTTAGTCATTTGAACCGGTTCCTATACGTTATAACCAATTTTAATGTTTTTGGTGAGTTTTGGTTAGTCGCCAAAATTCGGTTAATTTGGGCTTTGAAATGTGTTCCGATACGTTTTAGCCCGTTTTCGTGCGTTACTTTTGGTTAATAATGCAATCAACTTCAATTTCAACTTTCTTTCAGTTAGTTCCAATTTATTTTTGTCATTTGAACCGGTTGCGATACGTTATAAACAAATTTAAGTTTTTGGCTAGTTTTGGTTAGTCGCCAAAATTCGGTTCGCTTTGGTTAGTTTTAACTTAACACTTTTGGTCATTCGTTCAATAAACTTTCGGTTAATTTCAGTTATTTTTAATTTATTTTGGTCATTTGAACCGGTTCCGATACGTTATAACCAGTTTTTCGTCACTTTTGGTTAGTCGCCAAAATTCGGTTAATTTGGCTTAGTTTTAACTTACGTTAATATTTTTTATCTGTTCCGATACGTTTTAGCCCGTTTTAGTGCTTTTAGTTACTTGGTTAGTAATTCAATCAACTTTCGGTTACTTTCAGTTAGTTCCAATTTATTTTAGTCATTAGAACCGATTCCGATACGTTATAATCAAATTTAAGCTTTGGTTAATTTTGGTTAGTCGCCAAAATTAAGTTAAAACCTAGTCAAAACCCACTTCACCATCGTAAAGTTATTACCTGGATAACATAAACAAAGATAAGGCATCCGCATAAACAAACTAACACGATCTCTTACCCGTGTGACGTCATGTGACAAATGTAGCATGCAATTTTTCACGGTACGGGGCCTCAACCGTACGAGGATAACTTACTTAATTACCTCACTTTCGTGCATTTACTATTTAGTTATTGGTTCGTGATACATTACACCATTTAATGTGATGATTGGTTTATTATAATTATAATTCAGTTTAATTAAATTTGAAGATGATTTTATTAACTTAATTTCATGTTTTCTGCTATGGTCAGTGACTACACCAATTAATCATTAATTGATTATATTTAATTAACATCACATTGTGCGGTTATTGGATTTAATTTGCTAATTTGTCTGTTTATATTATGTTAGTTTCGCTGCATACACTATTTGATTAATAGTTGACAATTGACTTCATCTATTCACTTGTCAGTTGATTTTATTAAACATATTTCATAATAATTGTCTGCGCTAGTTGATCCATTGATTGATTCTAATTAATTTATTTCATGAATCATCTCGTGCCTTAAATAGCAATTTATTACTTCATTGAATTATTCTAAATCTAATTCTGCGTTTTGATCAATTGATTGGTTGAACGTCAGATACTGGAAAACTTGTGTACCATCTTAATTGCTTTAAATTATTAGTTTAGTGTACTGACACTTACGCCTTTCTTTTATTATTCGAGTTTCATGAATTAAATATAACTACTATTATCAGTGATATAAATAAATTAGATTAGTTTCTTTCACCAAACTTCAATACAAGGATATTGTTACACCTGCGACAAACGACAGCCTCTCAATAAACGTGTTCATTGTATTGCTAAATTCTAGTTACACTGCCTCTTCTCATATGACTGATTGATTTTTTCGTAATTGAACTTTGCCTTGTTTGACTTTATTCATTATTTTAACATAACCGTACTCCCTGCTATTATACAGAGAAAGAGTGTGGCAAATTTTTGGCGCCCAACGTGGTGCAACGTTTTTGAAAAAGAGGCTACATTTTTGAAAAACAAATTATTTTATGCCAATATGCTATATTGAAGTTCATTGTTTTTTTTACCTGATCAGTTTTCCAAGTGTCTGATGTTACCATTTGCTCGTTTTTTTTCTTACCATTGAATATTTCTGATATTTGAGTATTGCTCATGTTTGATCATTGTTGATATCTGTCTTATTATTGTTTATTTGATTATTTTTTATATTGATTAATGCTGATGATTGAAGTTTGATTATTGCCAATATTTAATTATCTCGGATATTAACTGATGTTAGCATTCATTATTGCTCATATTTACTTATTTTGATATTGTTTGTTACTGATATTTACTGATTTTGATATATTCGTTGAACTCTATTTTGAGACTGGTAACTTTGTTATATTGCCAAAATGGATTATAATATGCAAATTAACTACCTTAAGAATGATATGCTTTTATGTAAGCTTAACATGCTGTCGATGATTCTAAAACTGTCGAGAAATTACGTACCACACTCCGTCCTATATTACAAATGGAAAAAAAGAACAAACTATTAACTGCACCGCCTTACAACCTAAAATTTGCAGATGAGAAGACTTATATTGAGAGTGCCTTGAGTGACGTAACTACAGCCATCACCACCATAGCTGGAGAGGATGCCAGAAGTAAATTCGAAAGGTATCAGTCAGGCTTGGTACATCTTTTAAACCGGATTAACCGAATCCCAATTTCTAAGCTAACTGCTGAGGAATCAAGTGATAGATCTACATTACTGATGGAAGTATTGAATGCTTTAGATAGATTACGCACAGTTTCACAAGATCCACATTTAAGTATGTTGTTAGATTCAACCCATATTGGAGATGCTAATTCTGATAGTTCTTCGGTTTCAAGCAATGCTAGTGCTGTATCTGGAGCCGCTAGCAGAGTGAAAACACCAGTTTCTTCCAATAAACGACCAGGACGAGAACCAAGAATTGAAAAATGGAATTTGAAATTTAATGGAGATCCCAAAGGTTGTTTAGTACACAGTTTTTTTGAACGAGCCACTGAGTTGTGTATTGCTAGTTGCTAGAAGAGCATCTGAAAAAGACTAGATCGGCGCTGCTATAGAACTATTCGAAGGCAAAGCGCTCACTTGGTATCGTGCCAATAGACATCGATTCACAAAATGGAAAGCATTATCTAACCTTTTATGCAAACATTTTGAATCTCCTGATTATGGTTCTCGATTATTTAGGCAAATTTTCGATCGAACCCAAGATCAATCCGAAAGTATTGTTGAGTACCTCTCTGCTATGATTGCCTTATTCCGAAAATATGGTGGAATGCCTGAAGACGTTCAGCTGGACATCGATTCAAGAAACTTGTCACCTGTTGTTAATTCTTTATCCGATCTTGAAGATGAATGCTTAAAGTCAGAGACTAAGAAGTTTCGAGCTGATACTTATGTGCCCCCTACTAGAAGAAAGATGCAAAAATTTGTGGAACCTGATTTTGTCTACGTTTCACATGACTCTGACTCCTGCTCGATATCTAGTCGAGTCGATCCTATTTATCGAACTCCAAATAACAACCGACCTCAATTGATATGCTGGAATTGTAGACAAGAAGGTCATCTCAACCGAGATTGCACTCAACCTAGGAAAAGTCACTGCTATCGTTGCCGAACACCAGATGTGACAGTAAGATCTGTACCAAATGTAATAATTCGGGAAAGGACCCAAGAAGGAGTTGTAGAGTCAGGAGGACACCGCCTCATTCTAATCAAATTATTATAGATTTCATCATTGCTCATGCTGAAGGAGACCAACGACCTGATTTAAAAGTACAGATATTAGTAGTTACGCTTTTAGCATTATTGGATTCCGGAGCTTCAAGAACCATCGTTGGATTGCCTGGTTTTAAATTTTTAAAAAGTCTTGGCTTTAAACTTTTATAGGAACCAACTAGTTGTATTGTGTCTAAGGGACAAAGATGCAAAGCATAGGTTACATGCAAGTATCAATAACATTAATGGGAAAAACGTGACTAATAAATATTCGAATTTTGCCTGAATTAGACCACAAATTTATTCTGGGAATAGACTTCTGGAAAGCTATGGAAATAATCCCTGATCTTAAACAGGATGTTTGGCAATTCGTACAGGATACAGAAAATTCTAATATATGTAGCATTTTAGACGAACACACACTTACAGATGCACAGAGAAAAGAATTAAATAGCTTAGGGACAGAGAAAATAAATTTAACGGGAACTGAACTTCGCAGAACATGTTATTGAACTGGAACCTGGATGCATCCTATCAAGAAACGTTACTATCCTGTTTCTCCATTCAAACAGAAGATACTCGACTAACAACTCGAAGAAATGTTATCTTTAGAAGTTATAGAAAAATCAAAAAGCCCGTGGTCTATCCCTGTATGTTTAGCCAAAAAGAAAGATGGCTCTTACAGATTCTGCATAGATTTTCGCCTAATTAATTCCAAGAGTAAGAAAGACGCTTATCCACTGCCTTATATGTCGGCCATTTTGGATAAACTTAGAGATGAGCACTATTTAAGTCCAATAGACATCAAATCTGCATTTTGACAAGTCCTCTTAAGCGAATCTTCGAAAGAATTTACTGCCTTTACTGTACCTGGGCGAGGATTGTTCCAATTCAACCAAATGCGTTTTGGTCTAACTGATGCACCTGCAACTTGGCAACGAATAGTAGATAATGTCATTGGAGCTGATTTGGAAGAAAATATAGGTAATGGTCTATTTAGACGATATCATCATCAGCATTTAAAGATCCTTTACAGGCGTAGCCGACTATATCAAAATCGGCCTCTCCTATTGGTCGATCCGCAAGGCCCTCCGCTCGCTTCGCTCGCTACGGGGGTTCAAGAAAAGCAAACTAACCAGGTGCTAACCCAATCTAACCAAAGACATACCCAAAATCAAGAAAAAAAAAACTGTTTAGAAACATAATCTTAAAAAAAATAAAAAAGCAACGGGGTTCGAACCCGTGCCGTCCAAGTGAGACCCAACTATCTAAACCTCTACACGACGAGAGCTCTGGCGACAAATTGATTGCATCACGAAGACATATTGTAATACGAGATGGGTCGACCAATAGGAGAGGCCGATTTTGATATAGTCGGCTACGCCTGTAAAGGATCTTTGAATGCTCATCATCATTAGTAAGTCCTTTGAGGAGCATTTAAGATTACTAACTTTAATTCTGGACAGACTACGCGAAGCTTAATTGATTATGTCTTTAGAAAAGTGTAATTTTTGTGGACCGCTGCTACGTTATCTAGGCGATATTGTAGAGAAATATGGAATTGGACTCCTGGCTGTCATAGTTCGTTCACCTCTCTTATAGGATGTTTAGTGACTGCACATGTCCTGATTTCGATCGTACTTTTATTTTGCAAACCGATACTTCCGTATTTGGCATAGGAGCTGTTCTATCTCAGCAATTTGAAGATGGCGAAAAAGCAATATACTACTTATCACGCTCATTTACTAAACAAGAAATGAAGCTTAGTGTTACGGAGAAAGAATGCTTGACCGTTATATGAGCAGATATGTTCTAAAACCAGTCTTATCCATTTATGGGATTTTTGAGTAAGAATAATCAAATTGTAGTATTGGCAGCCCTGCACAATATTTAGTAGATATAATTTTGGTATCATAACTCATCCTATCCCTTATAATGTGAATGGTAAAATCGCGTATTTGTTTAAAACTCGTCTTATCCACACGCATATTAGTAGCAAAACTTGTCTTACCCTGCATGCGACAATTTATTATATTATTTAGATTTTAGATTTATATTTTTAGTCATCGCTTCAACCGCATGCAGAGCACATCATTATTTATAAAAGTTTAGTATTTAACAATAATATTTGGGCACCGAACATTAACAATAGACTAAAAGGATCACTCCAACCTTCGCCCCCCGCATTTACCTCCTTGCCCCGTCACGGAACCTGGTGATATGCTGGTTAACCGCTCAGGCCTCGTGCCACGAATAATTCCGTCTGGTCTAAAGTCTAGCGCCTCGCCTTTGTAAGCGCTGCATCAAAAGTGCCGACTGAGTGTGGACCTCTAGTCTCTTGTTAATGGTCGGTGATTTGGGTGGATTTTTTGGCAAAATGAACAATGAAACGGTCAAGTTATATGAAGGAAAAAGGTAGACAAAAAAAACGCGACAAAAGTTCTTGGGAGAAGGAAAAGGCTAAGCTTGAAAGGTAAGTTTTTTTTATAAGTTAGTTGACTAGATTAGAGCCTTATTTACTATAAAATACGTAGATCTAAACACTGTAATAGTGGAAACTTTATAATATAGTTTCGAAAGTATTACTTGGCATCAATTTCAGTTTAAACGGACAGTTAAGATTTGGACTCCTTTAGACCTGGTTTATCTATCTTAAGTGTTAAATGTAGGTTTATATGAATTTAACCCCAGATTAAAGCCAGTACAGGCTAACCCGGGGTTAAACTATCCTAACCCTGCATTTAGCACTAATTGAGAATACAATTTTTGTTTTTTTTTTAGGACGAAACCAAAGAGTCTGCCTGGAAAACCGACATATCAGCATAAGAAAAAAGTTTTGAAATGCAACGATGCACCTATGCAGGATATAAGGCGCTTCCATCAATTATTTTACTCTCATCAAGACAAAATTTCCCAAGACAATTTCGTATTAAAATACACTTCTCAGGAAAACCCAAAACCTAGAGGACCCAGCGCAAGAGAAGGTTCTCAGAAGGCAGTAACTATAACGTATTACATTAAAACGAGAACTCAAGGTGTACTACAGATTTGTGGCAAGCCATTTCAATTTTAGGACTAATTAAATTTAGAGTGCAACTGCAAAATATTTGTAAAAAAACCTCACTTGACTGGACAAATTGCTAAAGAAAACTGTGGAGATGATACTAAGTCAGCAAAATATTCTGACAAGAGAAATGAAGTAAGAAAATTCATCCATTCCATAAAGTGTGTCGAATCCCATTACACACGCGGGCAAAGTCAATGGCAATATTTGCCTAGTGACTGTTCTGTGCGCAAATTACGGAAGTTATTCAACAGCAAGGTTGAGGCACACAATCAAGTAAGACATATTTTTTTTGGGTAATTTTTTTAAACAACTTTAACGTTAGTTTCAAGACACCAGCTACAGATGCATGCTCTGAATGTATTAGATTTAAATCAAAAATTACAATTCTTAAGGGTCGAGAAATATCTGAAACAATGGCGAGATACACTGTCCATAAAATGAAGGCATTTCATGAAGAACTTAGAGAGCAAAACCTTCCAACTTTCCAATTTTCATTCGACTGCCAGAAAAATCTTGTCTTACCCAAAGTTCCCGACCAGAGTGCGTATTATCCTCGATAATTATACCAGCACAACATGACCATATATGAAGGACACTCAAAGAATGTACAAAATATAAGCCGTGAATATTTTTACTTGGTTAGAAAGTCAACGCTTAAAAGGTTCTAACGAAATTTCTTCCATTGTCTATCACTTCCTTTGCAGTAAGAATTTAGATGGCTGTGAAAATATACAGATTTTTCAGACGGCTGCCCCGGTCAAAATAAAAATATCACAATCGTAAGTTGTAAGCCACTTACTTCAACTAAAAACTCCTGCAAAAATACAATCCCTCGAGTTCATATTTCCGATTGTTGTCCATTCCTATATACTGCCATATAGAGCCTTTGGACGAATAGAAAAGGAGCTTAGACGCAAAGACACAATAATTGATCCTCAGGAATATATTGTTACGGCTAGCCTAACAACCATCCGAACGTTTTTGTGCTACCCTATAGAACTAGCCGCCGCCGTGCCGCTCGCTTCCCTGTCTGTATGAGTCATCGCCCGGCCGGCCGCGAAGTTTCAGGATCGCTGGAATTATCTCGATGGCCTCGTCGAGATCATATAGAGCGGCCTCGGAATACTTCCCGAATATCCGTGATAGATTTAAGATTATATATAAGCAGACCTAAAGCGAATGTTAGGCAGTCGGAGAGTTCAGTTCAGTTCAGTTAATCATTGAGTGTTGAATAGATATTAGTTGTAACGTTATAAGAGTAGTATAGAGTGTTAAATTGTATACAGTGGTAGTGAATAAAGAGAGTATTAGTTGAAAATAGCAAAGTTGTAATTCTGTTAAGAACCCACGGAAAAAACGTAACAATATCGATATTTTAAACAAATATGGCAAAATAGGAGTAGTTTGCAAAGATGTTCCTGTATTCGATTTCAAATATTACGTAGCCGAAAATGTTAAAGGGCCTGGCCAGTTCCATCTTCAGTTTGCACCTGTAAAGAGATTAAATCTGATCAAAGAAAAAAATCTATCTTGCTTAAAGGCGAAACAACCTACAGAAGTGATTTGGGTGCCTTTAAACCGTTTCTCAAAAAAGGTAAAAGTTTCCATTTCAAACCCGATGTGCTTCCGTTGCATGTGCCAGTAAAAACGGAAAATTGGAAGATATCAATAAACTACTGAAACAGCATTTTGGAGAAAACTGGATGGAGCTTGGTGATTTGGATTTCCACAAGTACCTACTTACCAGACCAGTATTTGATGTGGTGCAAGAAGAAATAGAAGTTCAGAATATTCCAACAGAAGCTGATGAACTTACCATTAATTTATCAAAGTTTATTGGCCAGACAATATTTCAGTTGATCATAAAATTATCTCACTGTGTTGTTCAACATATCCGGTGTTATAAGTACTGCTTCAGCGCGGATTCTTTCGCAGAGTTCATTCAAATTTTCTGGACGATCTCTGTAGACCCAGTTCTTCATATGACCCCAAAAGAAAAAGTCCAGTGGGGTCATATCAGGAGATCGAGGTGGCCATTCTAACGCGCCAAGCCTTCCAATCAACCTCCCTGGAAATTGGTTGTTCAGAACCTGCATAGCTTCCCTTGAATAATGGGGCGGAGCACCGTCATGTTGTTACGAGATTTCACATATATTTATATTTTGTTGGATCGTAGGAACAATGCGTTCTCTAAAGAACTCTAAATACTTTTGTCCTGTTTTTTTTCCTAGGCCTGTTCGACGTACGTTGCCATATAGCACTGCAGCCTGTACAGGCTTATTGTGCTGAGACTATGTCGTTTTAAGATAGCCACTCCAGTATTTTCGTGTCCTGTACGAGGCCGTACAGGTCTTTTACTGGATGTTTGATTAGTATCTGTGGGTGTATATTTGGTTGCCCAAAATGCTGAGTCTCCACGGTCCAGTGCCTCGCAGTTGATCAGGATGTGTCTGGCTGAGGGTTTGTAGTTCTTCAGGCTTTCCCACACCAGTCTTGGCTCAGTAGAGCGCTTAGTGCCGCTTGACTGTCCGACAATATTAGTATCCGCCGATTGTTTGTGGCCCTCCTATTATTCTCTATGGCGCACTGAAGTATGGCGTATACCTCTGCTTGAAAAACAGAAACATAGTATTTACTCTGATCTTGACTGGCAGAATAGACTCCTGATCCAGTACCAGTTGCAGTTTTTGACCCGTCTGTGAATCAGGTTTGGTCCTGCCTTTTGATAGCTGTTAGTCCATTTTCCGATTCGGTTCTACTTGGAAAGTTCACCTCGAATGATCTATTGAGACAGTATCGCTTTTGCATGTGGTCCGTTTTCATGTTTAAAACATGTCCCCCCACAAGATCAGCGATTGCCATTTGTCCCGTCCTTCAAGTAATGGTGATTTTTTGCTGCAGTCTATGTGCCCCAACCTGCCCCCCCCCCCCCTTATCACAAAGTGTAGAGGCGGGTGGTCCAGGATTGCCCCCATCATTCCTAGACAGGCAAGTCTTTGTACCTTGCCCAGTTGTGAAATCGCACCTTTCTGTTGTGTCTTGGATCACCACACCAGAGAGGCGTATGTTAGGATAGGTTTTACCACCATTTTGTATGTCCAATTCATCATGTCTGGTCTTAATCCCCATTGTTGCCCGTGTAAGAGTCTGGTAATCATGAGTGATGCCACCGCTTTTTTGGTAATATTTTCTATATGTCGGTTCCAGGTAAGTCTCGAGTCCAATATTACCCCTAGATACTTTACCTCGTTCGAGATCTGTATGTTTTGTCCTCTCAGGCTAAGTGGTCCTAGACCCCCACCTTGTGCCTTCGAGTAAAAGCTACGATGTTAGATTTGTTGGGACTGATATTTAATCCCTCCTGATCTACCCATCTTGTAATCCGGTTCAGAGCATTTTGCATCTGCTCTCTAACCGTTGCGTTAAATTTGCCTCGGGTGATTATGACTATGTCATCAGCATATCCGAGTACACAGTGTCCCCCATCCGTGAGCGCCCTGAGTAGGCCGTCCGCCACCAGGTTCCACAGGAGCGGAGACATCACCCCGCCCTGCGGACACCCTCGATGCACCCGAGCCACCAGCGCGCTCCCAGCGACGGTTGCTTCTACCAACCTTCCCCTCAGCATGGAGTTAATCCACCGACAGCAAGTGCCCTCAACTCCTCTTTGCCCGAGGGATCTGGTTATTGAGTCGAAGGAGGTGTTGTCAAACGCGCCCTTCACATCCAGGAAGGCGACCAGCATCACCTCCTTGTTTTCCAGTGTATCCTCCACCCTCTTGACCAGCTGGTGGAGTGCTGTTTCTGTTGACTTACCTGTCTGGTAGGCATACTGGTCGGGGTGCAGTGGGCTGTTTACCAATACACCGTCCCTAATATGCCTATCCACAAGTTTTTCAAGTGTCTTAAGTTCAAAGGACATAAGACCTATGGGTCTTGGGGATTTTGCCGTATCCTGTCCTGTTTTCCCAGGTTTCGATATAAACGTTACCCTAATGTGTCTCCAGGCTTTTGGTATATATCCAAAAGCTAGGCTGCTTCTTAGAATGCTGCAGAGTATCCTGTACATTAGTTCAGTTCCTTTCTGTAACATTATAGGGTAAACAAATGGGGCGTTCCATTTAAGATAACAAAATGACTCAGTTTAGCGCAAAACTGGAAAATCTGGCAACAGCGCTGAAATCATGGTTCAATTCTGCATGTCCGGAAACCCCCAGGTACCGAATTTTGTAAATGCAGCTTGAGCGATTTTGAAGATATTTAAGCTTTCCGGTACGCATTTTTACGTTCCCTATACCGTGTGCAGTGGCGTAGCTACCGGGTGGGCCAGGGGGGGCAAGGCCCCACGGCGCCAAGAGAAATTAGGCGCCGCTCCGAATTTATAAATATGCTAATGCTAACAATGCTCATGAGCTTAACTGAGTTTTTAAATTAATTAAATTATAATACAATCAAAGACCGAAATATGTATTAAACTTTTTACCCAACCAATACATTTTGTGTCAGGTATATATTATTTATTCTACGTGGAATAAAAAGATATATCCCGGCGCCGCGGCTTTGGTACATGCAAATTTGTAAAAACGCTGCGTAAGGCGGCATGCTACTTCAAAGACAAACATTCCGAAAATTTCGGTTGTAAAAAAGTATGTATTTTTTAGAGTTTCGTATTTAGGAAGTACAATTAGCCAGACAAGTCTAAATAAATAGCCTAGCAATACTAAGCATAGAAAATGAATTTGTCTAAAAAATTAATTTTGATCAAATAATCGATCAATTTACGTCGATTTAAAAACGAAGAAAGACCAATGTTTAATTAATTAATTAAAGTTACAGATTTGTAGTTTACGTTTATATTTAAATTTGTATGTACCTGTTGGTTGGATGCCGTTTATATATTTTACATTCATATTCCCCCACTATGTGCGCATATCAGAAGTGAAACTTCTTAAACGTAAACAGGGCGTTTACGTTTAAGAAGCCTCGGATTTGGTTAAAAAGTAGTTTTTTTTTAAATATATCACTCAATTAACAAAAAGGGAAGACCTAAATGAAAAAAAAAACTATTCTTCATTAAAGTTTTGCTTATGTCTTGAGAATGTAATAGAGAAAACCCCATATTTTTATCTTGTAAACTAACAAAGATATCACAATAATTATACGCCCTAGCCTTATACATATCTTAACGGATTTGTTTAAAAAGTAGTTTTTTAAAATATATCACTCAATTAACCAAAAGAGAAGGCCTAAATGAAAAAAACTATTCTTCAAAAAAATTTCGCTGATGTCTTGATAAACACCATATTTTTATCTTGTAAACTAACAAAGATATCACAATAAACGTCCGTGACCGTTTTCAGTTCCCTGCCAGCTCGCCCGCCGTATGTTGCGATCGCCCGCCGTGTGTCGGGATCGCGACCGCGCGTTAAGAAGTTTCACTTCAAAAATATACGTTTAATATTATGATGTATTATTTTTGGATTAATTTGCGTATATACACAAAATATAGGTTTGTTTTAGGCGCCAGCGGATAGACTTGCCCCCCGGCGCCCACATTTCTAGCTACGCCACTGACCGTGTGTGCAACCGGTTGCAGACACAGTCTAGGAAACGTAATGCCAAAGACAATTATACTACGAATAGACAATTCATCTAATGTAAAATAAAACGCCCCCGAAAAGGATCCCAACTGCAAGCGAGTTGGGATCCATCGAGGATTTCCAAGCGACTCGACTAGACAGATGAGCGGTGTTGCCGGCGTTCCCGGCTCGACAACAAAACGGAGCGTGCCGTCGCGTACGTAAAAATCTTAATCTTAATCTTAATCTTGTCGCATCTACATTGCTTGAGTATGCAGCCATTGTATTCGGTTCGGGGTCGATAGGTCTGTAATCACAATCACCTGATTGATCCCTGGACCTTTTGACGTTTGAAAATTATTTCTTCATAAATTAATAATATCTATTTAATTAAATATAGTAAAATGTCAGGAAATGTTTGTCAATATTTTGATTGCCGTGCGACAAGAAGGCAAGACAAAATTAAGATGTTTAAATTTCCTTACAAAAATGAGGAATTATGTAACCTATGGTTAGTAAATTCCGGTAAGTTTAAAAGTTTACCACAAAGTACCACAGTGGTAGATGTTAGTGTATCTAGTTTAAAAGCGTAATATTATCAGTGCATCGGTATATCCAGCCCATGCGTCTGGATGTGGAGAGGCATATTAGGTAGTTCATATTTTTTCGTTGCTTATCTTGAGTTGTATTTTCTATCATATATGGGGTCTCTAGAAAGGGAGGTAATTACCTCTCTCCACTTGAGTAAGCCGGTTAATTAATGCTAAACTACTTTTGCACATTCAAGTAGCTATTTCATTGAGTAAAACAAAATGTGATCATGCATTTCTTAAAATCCATTATTCATTTATGAAACATAGCAAAACATAATAACATTTTTTAATTAAACATTTTTTGCGAGGTAATTATAAAAGTAAAATGTGAGATGGTTGTTCGAACAGCGCGCAAAGTGACCTGAAGCATGTTGAAGGTTATTTTCAAAAAGTTCATTATTGTATTGTAATTTTTGAATCTGTATTAACTGAATTCCCCGGCTGCTTGTTCTTTCTAACTTATACAGGGTGTTTCAAATTAGATGATCATTGTTGAAATTTCGGAAACGACAAGAGATAGAAGGGGACTTTAAATTGGGCAAAGTTACGCATTTTAAAACTTAGTAAGATGTCGTGGAGAAAAGTCCGGGTCGTTCCGATGAAATCCGAAAAAATCGAAATTAAATGTTTTTGTTTCTATTTTTCTTAACTGTATAGAGAGATGATGAAATATTAAAAATACCTCTTCATTGTAATTTTGTCCCTCCTGCAAGGTGGCGTTGTCAGAATTGCAATCCGACATTCAATCATCAACTTCCGTAATTCAAATCGTGACATTGATTATTTTTGAAACGTATCACGTTTTTGTGAATTGGATAAAGGGAATTTTTTTTCTTTATTATAACCTTTTTTATAATAATATCTACGAAGTAATAAACAGCAAGTAATGACCAACTTAATTATGTTTTCCTTTCTCCTACTGATTATTATTATTGTTAATATTGGATACATGTATTGCGTTATGTATCATTGGAATCAAAACGAAAGAAGTTTCTAAAAAATAGAAGAAGAAATCCAGGTGTCGTCAGGATTTGAATTAAGAAAGTTAATGACGAGGTCCGAAAGACGAAATGAACGGATTGAAATTCTGACAACGCCATCATGTAAAGGAAAAAACTGCAATGAATTATTATTTATTTTCTTTATTTATTTTCTTATTTATTTATATCTCTATTATTTATCTCTCTAAATAAAGCCAAAAAAAAATAAAAATTAAAATGATTAATTTCGTTTTTTTCTCGGATTTCATCCGAACGACTTGGGATTTTTTAAATTTCTCTATATCTTCCTATGCTTTAAAATACAAAACTTCAACGAATTTATAGTACCCCTTTATCCCTTACCGTGAAATCGGAAAGATGAGCATCTAATTTGAAACACCCTGTACACGTCAGAAGAAGCGGCAATCAAAAAGCAAGATTGTTTTAATTTTTGAACAATTGTTTTTAGGAAATTTGAGCTTAACAGGATTAAATCCTAGCGATTTAAAAAATAAATTGATCTGTGAGAAGCACTTTAGGGAAGACAATTTTCGGACACTAAAACGGCCTCGACTAAAAAGTGATGCAGTTCCAGAAAGATATTTTGACAATAGTGAATGTGTTAAAGTTCAAACACCAGTTAAGACATACTCTGAAAGGAATCATCATCTTCTTTGTGCAACACTTGACTCAATGTCTACGTCCATAAAGAAAATAAAGTTTGATGAAGTTTTAAAAAATAAAGAATCTAAACTGGTAGACAGTATATTGCAGCTTCCTGATAGAGCAATTACACTGCGTAAAATTAATTAAATTGAAGCAGCGAATACGCCTGCAAGCATCAAAATTAAAGTATTATAAAAAGCGGACAAGCGCATTAAAACAAAAAATACATCAAAATATAGGGATTTTACACATATTATCTTGCCTATCAAATGTAGCTAAAACTTTTGTATTAATGCAGATAAGAGACAAATCAGAAAAGCACTGGAACTTAAAAGAAAGGGAATTCTGTATATCATTATATTACAAATCTCCATCTACGTAATATTTTTTGCGAAGGCAAGGAATAATATTGCCTTCAGTATCGAGTATTAGAAGATGGGTAAGCCGAAATCGAGGCCGAAATTTATTTAAAACTGGGTTCGATGGGGGTATAAAAAATATTTTAAAATTGAAATGTAAGACAATGACTTAAAACGAAAAAAAAAAGTATAATGACATTTAATGAAATTAGTATAAAATCATTTTTAGAATACAACAGAAAATTAGATTTAATTGAGGGATTTGAAGACTTGGGTCCTTTAGGCCGAACGAAAAGAAAAGCGACACATGCTGTGGTTTTTTCATTACGGGGTCTTTATAAAAACTGGAAACTTCCCATTTCATATTTTTTTCTCAAGGTCCTATATGTCAAGAAAATTTAAAACAATTGATTTTATATAATTTTGAAAATATTAAGGAAATAGGTTTTGATCCTAGAGTCATGGTATGTGATCAGGATAGTAATATAGTCCGTCTAGAAAGTTTCCGGAATTTTATATTTTTCTTAATTTTAATATACTTCTTTTTCGTAACATTCCAAGACAAAAGTAATGCATGAAGTATGTTCTCCGGATAGTAAGCTACGGTCGAAATAGCATGGTAACACTATCTGCCAAACATTGTTGATTGTAAGCAGGCTTAAGATTTGTGAAATAATGTCGAAAGTAGAAAAAAGAAGAGAGGTAGAATCTTTGTATAGAAAAGGCGTTCGAACGTTATAAAATTAGTGTAATTGAGTGGACTCGAAAAAAGCTGAGTATATGAGACAATAAAGATGATCAAAAAGGCACAGATATGAGTCCTAGATCAATTTCGAAAAGACCGCGTAGGATTTGCGGAAACATTTAAAACGCTCTAGCGGCTTTGAGACTAAAAAATCCTTGCAATGATACTGATTTTGTGAACCTTTTCAAGAAGATAATTTCATCAACAGTACTACACCTCTCTGTACAGTGTTGATGGTACCGATAACAGGGCAAAGTAATGTGCCATTATGGAAGGGTTTCCAGAAGGAAACGGTTTAGGTTTCCAGAGGGGTGGCATATTCAGCAGTATAATGCACGGTGCTGTCTATATTTAAGCTTGAATGCAAGAACACCAATTGGCAACAAATTCATAGCAGCAGCTTCATCCGATCTAAGTCTCAGTGAAAACACATTATGGGGACTAACAAACATTGAAGTGGAACGAGTAATGCCACAAAGTAACACATTTTTGATTCGGTCAGTTTTACACCTGGACCACCATCGCCGAACATTATGACGGTCACCTAGTTTCGCGTGTATCTTCAGTATATGTGAAGCGTTTAGAGATAAATGGAGGTTGTATATGTAAATGAGATTAATTATTTGTTGTAATTTTATAATCCAAGTAATAAAAACTTAAACCGAAAAATTTTAATTGTATTTTCTTTTTTCCGGATACTTTCTAGACAGACTATAATAGAGGTGCTCTAACGCTTCTAGGAATTAAAAAAAAAACAGTCCTTTCTTTTACTTCAAGAATACAAAAATTTTTGGTATATTTGATGTGCCCCACTTATTTAAGAGTGTTCGAAATAATTTAATGACTGGACTATTTAAATTTGAAGAACGAATTTTTAACTTCAATATTATCAAGCAAACGTATGAAATCGATAAGGCATCTTCATCTATTCTGCAAGAGCACTTCCAAAATTAAGTAATAAGCACCTAAATCCGAACTCTTTTGAGAAAATGTCCTGCAAACTTGCTCTATCTTCTCACGAGCAATGGCAGCGGCTATTCGATCTTGTGCACAAAATAGACAAATCGACAAGGCAGAAGGACTTAACACTGCTGATTTCATTTTAACAATGAATAACCTTTTCGATGCCTTGAACAGTGAGCGTCTGTATGACAAAAATCCATTTCGTTGTGGACTCAGTGATAAAAATCTTCAGGTTTTAGAAGTCCTCCATAAAGGTAAAAATTATTTAACTCTATAACTAAAATAGCTGGACGAGAATCTAGGCCACCATGCTTCGACGGAATGGTACAAACTATTAACGAGATTCTTGATTTATTCGAGAAAGAAAAAAAAGTTAGTTGCTTCATCCTCACTAAAAGATTAAACCAAGACTTCTTGGAAAAGTTTTTCTCAAAAATCAGACAGCATGGCAAGAGTTTTTCGTATGTCGTTTAGAATCCAAACAATTACTGGACTTATTAAACCATCAAAAGCATCGAACTGTGAACATGACAACGATCAGCAAATAATACTGTCCGAATTGCTAAAATCTAAAATAGTTGAAACAACAGATTTTACTGATAATAAAAACACTTCTGAAGTGGAGAATGAAGAATGCATTGAAAAAGGCAAGAAAAAAACTTCGGAGAAAAAATGCAATCTATTTTAGGAATCAGTTCATTAGGAGAGTGTGCCGTGAATTATTATGCGGGATATCTCCTTAAAAAATCTAGGGATAAATTCGAATGCACGGACTGTAAAATTTTAGCACATAATCATGTAACTGAAATTAGTTTGAACGATCCCAAGCAAATATTTATTTTGCAAAAAAATTATGGTGGGAAAAGTGGCTTATCTTTAATTGTCCCTTCAGAAGAAACTGCTCAAGTAGTCCAGCGTTCCTACCTGCTCTTTAGGAAATATTTTGATATCCTTAAAGATAGGGAATTCGTATGGTTGAAACTAAAAAATAAGCTTTTGAGTCGCAACGCTCGCTGGTTAGGCAACAAAAATGATAAATGCGACGAGCACAAAGTCTTCCTTATTGAACATTTGGTAACCACAAATTTATTTAAATTGGTAAGTGGCATGGGACTATCAAAAATTCGTATAGCAAAAACCAAAAAGTGAAAAATCTAAAAAACCAATAACTTAAGTAACTATGTATATGGGCCTTAATTTTATACGGAATTAATCATCTTGTTGATTTTTTAAAATGTTTTGTATATATTTTTATACGTGGCCATGTATAGTAGTCGTATGCATTAATCCCTTTGGACAAAAAATTATTTACATCTTATATTTATTTTGACATGAAATATCAAATGCATTTTTTCGGGTTGTAATTGCTTATTCACTTTCTTGTTACACTATAATGTGTGCATGTTTTATCTCTTAGAATTCTACATTACTAAAGGATATTAAATTAGACATACGATTCGAAAAAGTAAATAAGGCACGAGGACATGCCCCTAAAAAACATGTGAATTTAAAAGGGAGACCACCCGGTCAAATTCGATAAACGGGCAATCGACTTACAACTACACCGCTTAATAAAAAAATATTATGAGCATTTGGGAATACATTAATTAATAATATTAATCTTTGGTGCAAAGTGCCTGAAATTACTTTTTTAATTTTTGTTCTGTTTTTCAGAAATAAGAATATCTATGCACCAAAGATTAATAGATAAAAATGTAGTCCCAAATTTTCATATTTTTTGTTGAGCGGTTTGATTGTAATTCGATTCTCTGTTTATCGCATTTGACCGGGTAATCCTCCCTCTTAAGTCTGATTTTTTAACAGGCAATGCTCCATTGTTTTTTAATATTGTTTTTGAAACATACTGTAGATTATTTTTGTTTTTAAGTCTTTTGGATGTACCTCAAAACAGGTGAGATAGGTAGGGGTGTAATCACCTTCATATTTATGATAAGCAATACGAAATGACATGGCTGTCAAACATCTTGCTTATTAATGCTGATAGCAGGACGTGACGTTCTTTGAAAGTTGCTCCCGTTTGAAAATGTAGCTGCAGAATGTTTTATAATTTTATGTATTTATTTAAATGTGATATACATCATCAGATTGATTTATTTATTAAAACTCAATATGTATGGTCATCCCAAAAAAACTGAGACATTCTAGGTTATTATCAAAGACAATTATACTACGAATAATTGTCTTTGTTATTATCTAATGAATTAAATATGAGAAAGAATTGAGTGTTAGACATACCTTAATAATATTATGACAAACACATAAAATCTTTTTCAATGAAAAATTTTGACATATTTATGTATAAAAAGATATTTCAAAAGCAATGTTTAGTTTCCTTATTAAAAAATGTATTGTATGCATTTAAGTACGAACAAGAAAATTTAAAGCAGCATTACTTCTAGATAGCCTTTATCGTGGCTCGGTCTTACTTTCTATGTCCGAATCTAATTAAAACATGTTGCAATTTTTTTCCGCTAGAATAACTGTATTTTGGATCTATTCCTTATAATTCGCAATGATTTTTCTTAATTCACTTTCCAAGAATCTTGTCATTGAAATTGATTTTTTTATTTTTACCGAAGGATATAAAATATAGATATTTAAAAAAATAGACTAATGTCACCATATGATTCAACATGTAAGTGATATATTTTAAAATACCCGAAAAAATAGTTCTTATTCCACACTTATATTTTTCAAGATGATGTCCTAATTTTGTTGTGACCATCATAAATACATCTACCTAAGGTAATACGAGTTAAAATATTTAATTGTTCCTGTATTTATTTTCAGTTTATTTCGCATTTT